>VDFB02153626.1:0-25050 GCA_007258455.2 Sequoia sempervirens
ATTAATGTTTATAATATAAAGTTATAATTTTAAATTATAACTTAAGTGACTGCCTTGAGGGGTGCGCCCATCATCAGAAGGGGCCAAAAAGTGACAATTAAATAATATTAAAGTATTTGACTGAGACTATTGAAATGATAAAAGAATTAAAAGTCAATATTTTAATAAAACCCTATTTTTAAGGAAATCGCACTTTTCAGCATAAGAGTGGATTTGCCTTGGGTTTTGAGCCATTATGTGATTATTGGATTTTGAGAAACTGATCAAAATGATCTGAGCACAGAACCTTAGGGTTTGAACTCGAATTCCTTGGGGAACGAGCCATCTCCAGCGGAAAGCAATTCAGAGAGTGTGAAATAACACTTGATCTATTGCCAGCAGAGGTTTTCTCTCACAGAGGAAATCATTGATCTTCATAGCTTTTATTATTTACAGAGCTTCACATATTTCATCTTTCAGAAAGCATCTATTTACCTGGGCGCATATATTCTTCACCATTCAGAGGCATCACAGGAGGCCATACAAATCTTATTTGCTGCTGACAGCAGGCCGTACCTGTACTGTACCTGGGCCGTACTGTTTCATAAAGGCGTGTTTGTTCTTGAAGAAAACGCCTATCACTTGGGTCGCCAGTCTTCACCTGTGTGGGCGCTGGGGTTGCTGGAGGTATCTGGGATCTTCAGACTGGAGGAAGTTTCATTCTTTATTGCAGCCGTACAAATCTTCAGCTTGCTGATTACCAGGTTTTTTTCACAATAAAAAAATTGTTATTCTTTATTGCATGCTTCAAAATCATATTGTATTGTTACCAGTCGAGCAAAATAAAGAAGCGCCTTCCTTCTAGCTTGTATTTTCTACACATATTGAAGATCTAGCATTTTTATTGAATTTAATATTAATTTCTAGAAAAGCCGTACTGTTCATTTATTGCATCTAAAAACTCAAAAATTGCAAAAACCCAAAAACGTCAGAAAAAACATAAAACTTCAGTCAGAATCCGTATCAGGGGGAAACTAGGGTTTCTACATTGAGCTCCATAGTCTGCAGATTCAAAGAGATCTCCCCAAGTGAACGCAGCCATTGAATGCCCAGAACGGCATTAGTATCTCCAATGTGGACTACATAGAAGTCATCCTTGACTTCGTAGTTTCCCAATTGCATGGTCATGTTCGAGATTTTCTTGGTGCATGAAATATGGAATCCATCAGCAACCATGACCTTGAAGCCTTCAAACTCCTCTGTTTGCAGCCCCTTCTTTGCTACCACAACTTCATCAATGAAGTTATGTGTTGCTCCAGTGTCGATCAAGGCAACGATTCGCTGCCCTTTGATCATCCCTCGAACCTTGAAGGATTCGTTTCTTTGGAAACTCGAGAGTTGAGCCAAGACTCCTCCACTTTCTGTAGGAACCCTGGTGGTTCTCAACCCCGATACTTTACTAAAATGCTGAGTTTTGATAGTTTTTGTGTATTTTTGTATTTTCTTGTGTTTTGAGGTTTTTTAAAGAAAATACAAAGAGCTGCGATTTTTACTAAATAAATGCTTAAAAATCCAGAATAAATCTAAATGCAACGGAAAAGCTAAGATCTTGCTCAGAGAAGATAGGCGCATAACATTATTGGAGATTCAGAGCATTTACAATATCAATATATGGCGTATGAAAGAAATATGAATCTATTACATGAAAACCCGATTCTCTTTGCAGCTGCCTGAAGAAAAGAAGGAAGTGTACGGCTAGTGTGGATCTCTCAGCACAGGCACCAGAAGAATCTTCAGAAACCCCAAGCGCACCAATGGCAACTGTCAGAAGCCAAGAATCTAAGCGTTGTCATTCCTAATGTAAAAGTACGGCTTTCTGTAGTGGTACGGCTTGTACCAGCAGCAATAAATGATAAAGTACGGCTCAATGAAAGGTTGCCAGATCTCTGTAGAATTAGCTCTGTGAAGTCGCCTCACTGATAGATGAATGTTCTCTGTTAAACTCTGAATAAATGAATCAATAAGCTCAATCTGTAACCTTTGTGTGAAGTCACCCAGATGCAAGCTTCAGCTGGTATTGCACAGCCTCAGTCTGCCAAATCTCTGAAGAGGTATCGTTCTCCAGAAATGAATCGCCTGCTGAAACCCTAGGGTTTTGCAAACTCCAATGCTCAGAGCAAATAAGACAAATTAGAATATCATAACATAATGGTTCGATTTGTCCTTTCTGAGAATATATATTGCCTTTGAGAAATTCAACCCAACACAATCTTTTAATAATCATTTAATAAATGATTAAATTCGCCCTTTTTAAACTTAGGAGAAATAATAAATAGTTAAATGGCGTCTCCTTAAGTGAATAATAATTATTCACTTTATCAAATATTAACTCTTTATTATAAAGTATAAGAAATACTTTATAATAGGCCAATTTAATTAAATATTTAAATATTTCAATAAAGTGACTTTAATATAAAGTCAAAATATTAAATATTCAATAATCATTAAATACTCCTTATTTCTCCGTCTGATCACCAAACTGAATAACTGGGTCGACTCTGAGCTGAATAGTTGAACCAGGTGCCCTGCCCAAAATAGCAGCTTCCGCCTGACCTAACTTTCTAAAAATAGAAAGTTCCTGAAAATGCACTCTGGAAGATTCTGCGAAGGCCCAACCTGAAACAACTGCAATACTGGAGCTACCAAACACTGAGTAACTGCCTCAGATGATCCTCTACACACAACTGTCAGCCTACGAGGATCGAAATAATAGGCTAACCTCGTCACCAGCTGCGCTGACTAGGATGGGGACATCACACTTTCCTTCTCATCTCCGGACTCTTCTGGAGCTCTTTCTACTTCACTTTCTTCAAAATCAGATTGCTGGTCGGAAAAATCAGAACTACTTTCACCAGCCGAATAGTACTCAATCTGATTAAATTTAACCCCCTTAGGGCAAACATGATCTTGAGACCATTTTTCCCTACACCGGAAACACAACCCCTTTCTTCTGAGTTCATTCAGGGTCTCTGGATCCAATCTTGTGACATGGGGATTGTGATGTTTGAACTCCTTGTGCTAAGGTCTCAAAGGAGGTCTATGCTGAGGTCTTTTCCCTTTATCCCTTTTCTGAAAGGGGGAATTGGACTGAAATTTTGCCTTAGGAGCAGCCCACTCCATGTTTCTTGCCTTCTTCATGGTCTCCTGCAGGGTTGGTGGATCAAAAGCTTTAATCCAACCCTTGAGTGGCTCCGTTAAACCTTCGCTGAAAAGGATCACCAATCTCCTCTCAGTGATTCCAGTAACCATGACGGAAAGTCTCTGAAACTCAGCTATGTAGGCATCAACTGTGCCATACTGCCTTAACTGCGCCAATTCTCTGAAATGAATTTCAGGATCCTTTTTCTCAAATCTCTCGATGAGCCTCGTGGTGAACTCATCATAAGTTGTGATAGACCCATGACCCAAAGTAACTAGGCCATGGTACCACCACTCGTGCGCCACCCCATCAAGGTGTAGCGTAGCAAACTTGATCGCCTCTTCTTCTACCATGGGTCTGAGAGCTAGATAGTTATCCAGCTTCTGTATCCAAGCTCGGGCGGAACTGTTATCACTCCCGTCAAAGTGTGGAAGTGTAACCTTGTTAACAGCTTGGTACAAGTCTCCTTGAGTTGATGGTCTTCTTTGATCATAATGTCTACCTTGTCCTTTATTTTTCCTTTTATGATCCATAAAGTCATTGTAGGACATATCCATCTTGATGTCGACAGGTAAAGAATCATACTTTGCACGACCAAGTCTCAACTGCTCCACGAATGAAGCATTCTCTTCAGGATCTGGCTGAGTGTTAACAGGTGCCACGAAGGTGGGCTTGAAGGGCCTGGCTGAGACATAAGTGTTGTTTGAAGTATGCTGAGCAGCATGTCCATCATGCTGGTTGGAAGCACTGTGCTCTCCTCTATGCCCAGTGTTGTTCTGTGGAATGGTGTTCTGCCCCACTTTTCCCATCATGAGCGATACCATGTCCATCAAGGCATCCATCTTCCTTTCAAATCTCTTTCCGGACTGATGGATCTTCTCTTCCTTTCCACTATCATCTCTGTTGCTGGTAACCCTCTCGTTACCCCCAACTGATCTCTCACCTTCTGCCATGTCTATTTCCCTGAGAAGACTCCCAATGAGCCCTCAAAACTCTGAAGCTGTCTGACCCTTCTGGAGCCTGATAAGGCTGAAACTGTTTTCCCAACATTTTTGTCTTCCCTTGCAATGTACCTCTTTTCTTTGTCACTCATAGACAGATTGATCACAGAATGGCAAGATCTTGGCTCTGATACCACTGAAATATTCCGAGCCAATTTTTTCGTTTTTCAAATTACAATTACAAACAAATGCACCCTTAAGGTTAGCAGCTAAACCAAAACGCGCTGAAGCAACTCTAACCAAAATGTACACCAGGATCCCGATGTGGGCAAGGTGTGAGCATTGGTCAGAGGATCTAAATCAAATTGCTTATGCAGGAACTCTAACCAAGAATGGCGCCGATGATGGCGAGCATATGGTCAGAGGATCTTCTACACTAAGTGTTGAAAGGGAACTCGACACCAAGTATGTGCTACCCAATCCAGTATGGAGTGAGGGGCGACCATATGGCGGAGTGTTACAAAGTACAATGCTTGAAAGAAATACTGAAAGTTGAAAGTACTCAACACCCAGAATGTGCTTGCTAACCCAGAGTGGGAAAGTAGCTACCATAGGGCGGAGATGTATCTATTTCAAAACAACTTCACAATGAAAGAGAGCGTTACAAATCAGAATTGCACAATACTGAAAATGACTGCCAGTACTACTGTCAGTTTACAAAATGATGATCATTCGCCTGCCAATAGCTTAGGAATTTGATAGATTAACATTACATCATAAAGAACTCTCCTTAGCTTGGTTAGAAGTGCCAAAACAGTAAACCTCTCAATGATCAAAATAATAATTCTGGTTTTTTCACAAATCTGCACTTTTAAATCACTAACCAGCAGTCTATGAAATCACTCATATGTTCATAACTCTCACATAACTCATCTGATTGACTTGAAACAAAGAGCAATATTCCCTAAGAATGATGGCGCCTAGACTAAGACACTGAAAACAGAGCAAACAGCCATATATTATTTATGCACGGAATTCAATGCAATCAGCAGGTGGTACGACCCTCAAGGAAGGGCGATCTGCTCTTAAAAATCACTGTCTTCTCTAAAAAATCTGCAAATTAGAGGAAGATGACGCCTAGACCTAGCAATGATAATGGGATAATACCCAGAACAATGTTTTTGTTGTTTTTTGATTTATGAATAAAAACATGAATCTGCTGTAGCAAACAGTGCAATATACGGAAAACCACAATTATGCAAAACAGATCTAACAATGCACAAGCTGAATACAATGCTCAAAACTAAATGCAACTCACAAATTAAGTTATCTCATCACTAGTTGCTGTGTTGCAAGCAAGAAGCAATGCCCGAGCTAGGAGGCCTTCATTCCCCGAAGCAGTTCCAGAGCCAAACCGGCAGCATAACAATACTGTAGACAAAAGATGATCTCAATGATAACCAAGGGCTCCTTTTTATAAGTTTGGTTGACTCTTCTCGAAACCCTAACCCTCTTTTTGAGTCAAACCCTAATCCCAAGAGATGGCGTCCCCTTTCTTCACTTTGACTTTTAATTAAATTCACAACTTAGGAAAAGGCGTCCCACTTAAGGTTCTTATTTCAACCTTAATAAATTCAATATAAATTCAATATAGACTCAATGATGGCGCCACCCTTCAAGTCCACCCTTTAAAATAACATTAAGTTAATAGACTAGGCCAAGGTGGTAAAATAACATTAAAATATAATGTTATTTGAGTAAAATGAGCTTATCTCTCCGAAACTGCATTCTGAAGCCCTAAACTGAATACGCCATTTGAGTCAACTGAAGAGGAAAGTCAACTGCCTGAGACCAACCTGTTTACTGCCAGAAATAGAATTTACTAAAAATAGTAAATTCCTGAAGATGCTCAGAATGCCAAGACGAACATACCACTGCGAAGCTCTCTGAAAACCCAGAAAGAATCCACAATTGAATCAATCAACTCCGAGCCAGAACATCCTTCAAAATAGGAAACCCTAATTTTACCTTCCGACTAGCCTACGGGTCTCCGGAATAGGCCAACAGTCACTGAAAAGGTCAGGCTTGAGACGGGGACATTACAATCTGAAGCAAAGAGACACACTTTATCTCATTCATTATTCATGTGGACATTTGTATGTAGGAGAAACAACATGGTCAATCCAAGAGAGATTATGTGAGAATGCCATGGATATTCAACATTATGAATATGTTAAATCAGCTATAGCAGAATATTCACATCTCAAAACTATTGTAGCTTAGATTGGAGAGGAAAAATTTGTTGCAGGAGAGATTCACCTTGCAATGTGTAGTCTTAGAGAAGTTGTGGAGATTTCTAAATGTCCTGACAACTTAGGGATGGTGACCCTGACTTGGGGCATTCTTGGAAGCCCATTATATAAGGAATTAAAGAGGGTTAGGACACAGCCTTATAGTTAATTTTGTGTTAATCAGTTTTCTCTTTTCATAAAAGAGGATGGCTATTTAATACGTTTTTAGATTTGTTTGTATTCACATTCAATTCATTTGACTACTATCTTTGTTGCTGTGGGTCATCATCTGGTTTTTCCACTTACATGTCTAGTGGGGCAGTGTGCTATTTAATTTTGTTTGAGAAAGCTATTTCTCATCTCTAAGAACTTGTAATGGAGTTATCTGTATAAGGAGCTCTGGATCTGTAATCTTTTATCATTCTTGTCATGTTGAGTGTTGACTAGTCTCTAAGCAAATCCAAGCTGATGATAACTTTCTTCTGCATATGCAGTTTCTGACTTGTTTTCTTAAAAATCCTTATTTATACTCTTACACCAGTCTTGATCTAACTTATTAAAGTTGTTAACCTCTTCAGGCCTTCATAAAATTCCATGTGACTGGAAAAATTTAAATTAAAGAGAGAAATGTTTTAATTCGCTATTTCTCCTCACAAAAGTCCTGGCCTGCTGAGTCAGCTAATAGCAATGTAATCATTCATTCACTTTTTATTTTTTTTAAAGATGGACTTCAAATATCTACTGAACCAGTTGAAATTAATAAAAACCCTTAATTTTAAAATAACTGGAAAACATTTCAAGTGCATAGTGTAACGTTTGCAACTGAATTCTGACAAAACTCATTTGAAATATGTCAGAGATTAATCAGGAATAATCAAATCTCCATAATGTATCCAAATGCATGTTTAATTATTTTATATAGATTTCAGTTTATTTGTGTTTTGCTTATTATTCCACTCATACAACCTTCGGTGTGATCTCAGGAATTTCAATTGTTCACACCTGAAATACTGTGGATAATATTTAATATCTATCTTTTTAATGAGTCATTACTGAGACATCCTGAAAACTAGTGTTAATGCTTTGTTTAAATTTAAAAGTCAATGGCATTGCTGATTTATTGCTCATTCAGTCTGATAAACATCAGGCATGGTTTGAAATATGTTCAGATATACGACTGGCTTGGGTTCACAACAGAATATCCACAAGGGTTTTGGATATCTATATGGACTTGTTGATGCGTGTTTTATGACACAACACTCTAGAATAAAGAATCCAAAGACACTCTATCCTCTCTTGAAAAACTGCCTCATATGCTAAGATTGCAAAAAGATCATACAGCAATTCCAATGTTTCGTAGATTAGGTGTGGATAAGCTCTGTGGACATTGTGATTTTGCCGGTAACACAAAGGGATTTACTCTAGCAAGTTACTCAGAAAGCAAGGACTTAAGTGCAGTGTTATTTTTTTTCTTTTTAATTTTCCGATTTTAGATAAAAAAAAGTGAAAAGGGGAGTAAGGGTTGAGGAATCCTACACCATTCCTACGAAATCAAGAGACGGTAAGGATTGAGTGAAACCAAAGACAATACTTTGTTTTGCCATGCTAAACAACAACTACACAAAGCAAGTGCAATCTTCTGGGGATTTGTGCTTAAGATCTCTTCACTATGAACAACACCATCAATAGAACAATATTATTCGAAGTAAACATTGAAGCATCCACATCAAAAGCTCAGTCTAACTTTACGCATTTAATGAAAAGCATCCACTCAAAGAAAGTATGAGCAAAGTTTCACTAATCTTTACTATCAATCTATCATTCCCTTAACATACATTCAAATGAAATTCTAATTTAAATCTACTCTACGAGGAAGAGAAGTATGCAACCATGCAACCATTTGACAATAAGTGGATTCAAAGCATCTCATGCATTATGAACTTTATTATCAACAATAGTCTTTAGCAACAATTTCATAAAACTCTCTCTCTTATTATCTATGCTCTAATCATCTATGAAAAAATGAGAGAGTGAGGGGGGGGGTTTATATAGAGTTTCCTGAGTATAATGAACGACCAAGATCAAAATGAGATTAACGGCCCAAATTTAAAATAACAAAACCCTAATTAGGGTTGCCCAAATAACAATTAGTTAACTGCAGAGAACTTATTTACTGGGAGTTGCGTCCTTATCCACTTCCAAAGCACTACGTTGCATGAACCTAGACGTGATCATGCTGACTTCTTCCATGGTAATGTCCAGCAGCGTGTTAACTTTGTACTCCAACAAATCTAAACTTTTTGCACATTCTGCAAAGGTGATCACCCATTATGATTCATGCAGCAAGAAGGTGTTTCGGATGGTCAGGAAGTTGAATGCCTTAGTCAAATTTTCTTTCAGGATTGGCCCGATAGTGGTAGAGAAAATCCTTTGAACTTTATCCTTTAAATTTTCTGACTGCAAGTGTTTTCTTCGGACAATATCTTTGTCAAGCACATCCGCAGCCATTTGGAAAATCTTACTCTGGATCTCTTTTACTTGTTCTTCAATTTTGGTGCCATCTGCCTTCACTCGTTCCAGGACTTCTCTTCGCGAAACCAGTGCATAGTACCAGTTGCTGAAATCGTATGCAGCTCTTGCCTCAATGATCTTCTCATCAATCAATCTTTGCTTTGGAATTCCTTTTATCTCTCGAAGTCATGGAATATTTTTTCTTTGAATGTCTTGGAGACCTTCTCATGCTTCTGCTAGGTTTACAACTCGTGATAGCAGAGGGGAAGTTTTCCCATAAACATATGCCAACTTTTCTACGAATGCCATTGCCTCTTCTTTCTTTCCTGCCATCCATTCTTTGGTTTCCCTGGCTGTAGTCAATTCCTCTTCAAAATTTCTGACTGGCTCCTGTGAAGAGTTTGGAAGTGGAGCTGATTGGTCAACTTGATTGAGCGGCCTGGTTAAATGTCGGATATATTCTTTTAAGCGCTCAATCTCCCTTTTATACTCTATTTTCTTCGCCACTTCTTTTTCCAGCCTGGATTTACTGGTGGCAACAGAGTTATCTAGGTCCTCAACTTCTTGTCCTTTTGTTGTAGGACCAATATCAATAGTTGTAACGGCATATTCATTTGGGGCAATTTCATCTCGTGATTTCTCGACTGTAGGTACTGCAATTTGCACTATACGGTTACCAGCTTCATCTCTCTATATTGTAGAAATTTTTTTGGCTGGCTTCTTTGTAGCAGCCTATTCTAGCCTTGCCAAGAAGTTTGCAGTATCATCTTCTTCTGGTATCTCTGTTGGCGCCTTTATCTTCAGTCTTTCTTTCAACCAATCTAGGATTGTCGGCTGTTCAATTCCATCTTCTTGATTACCTTGCATATCATGAACCTCTTGCATATCTTGAATTTCCTGCACAAATGGGACTTCCTGAATTCCTTTGAGGGCGGAAATCATTCCCTCTTTGAATTCTCTATCCATGATATCCATATCATCTTCTGACTCAAGAATCTTCATGCCTGTAGGGGAGTGATGCTCATCATCTTCCAACTGCATTGGCTCCATATCTCTTTCCAAAACTGGCGAAGGAATTTTAACTTGCTCCCATGACTCTTCTTCCATGATCAATATTTCATCCACGTTTCTGGATGTGGCTGAATGAAGGGGCTTGGATTTCTGCTTCTTATGAGCAGGTCCCTCATCTGTTGTCTTCTTCTTGTTCTGCTTTGCAGAGTCATCAATCATTTCTTTTCTCTTTTTCAGGTTGGCAGCATCAGTTGGTTCACCTCCATGAGATGCACCGGCATTTGAAGAACAAGACTCTGCCTCACCCATCAAGTCATATGTGAATGGCACATTCCTTTGCCATAAAGTTTGCACTTGCTGATCTATACACCATTGGGAATACTTGAATACAGGCCTCATAAAAGTTGTTAGGTCACCGAGCTCAGGCTCAGACCATCTCACAGGAGGAAGCGGTTGTCTTTCATCAAAGCCCGACTGCACGTACACTCCATCCTCTTCAAGTTGATCAGGTACTCGGAAGAGTTTTGTTGTCCTGATCATATCCAACGGCAATCTTGACCACAGTCTTTTTCTCACATCATATTCATCAGCGACATTTGCCCAGAAGTCTTCTAGGTCAACTTTGTGTTTATATTTCCTCCCGTCCACAATTCCAATATGATGAAATGGATCAAAGTCAGCTTTGGGCTTGTAGGAGGTGAACGGGTACCTTTGTATCTCCAATCAGGCACTCTCTGCTGCTTGTACCGATGGACAGGATTCTACCATATTGCTGATGAAGAAAGGAAAAGTAATGGAGGCCTTTTGCTTACTCCTTTGAATATTCTGATATGTCTCCAGTTGCCTTAGGACTTCAACAGAACCATTTTGTTGGTAGGATAGATTAGCAGTCTATATGGGCAACCTATGAATCCTTGTATTCTGATGTATGTAAATCTGGGAAACTGGATAAACTAGGATCCATATTTGTTGATTAAACTTTTGGCTTCACGGGTGAGTCTCTGATGCGCTCCTCCTTGGAGAATTCGAGTGATATACATGAGAAAGGCATCATGTGCTCGTCTAAAGTGTGATTTATCCTTTAACTGCAACTAAGGATAGCAATCGTAGGACTTGAATTCTCCTTCACCATTACCAACTACACCTTTGCAAATCAGGCTAGCGTATCTATAGGTTCTAGCAAGCAGATATATGACATAGGAACTCATGTGAAAGGTTTTAGTTTTTACCAAGTTGACCAATTGCTCATGGAGACTATCACTGATCATCCTTGACTAGTTGAACATTTTAACTCCGAAAGCTATTTCATCCATGAAATAATACATCCAGGTTTCAAAGGGCGCACCTTGAGGATTGCCCACTATTCTGTTCAACAGTAAAACAATGTCTCCATATTCTTCCTTAAAATCAGTTCTGTGCAACTTCTTGGGCATCTTTTTGCCAGTAGGTCTAGGTTTCACCAACCATGACTTGTTCATGTTTGATGCACAAAGGTCTTGTTGATCTTCATAAAGTTTTCATGCATCATCCTTGGTTCGGTAAGGCGTCCTGTTGTAGGTTGGGATTCCAAATGTTTCTTGTATAGCAGGCTCAGTTAAGTATGCCAGTATTCTTCCATCGGGTGCTTCAATCTGTCTTTCCTATGCATTATAATGCAATGCACATTCTACCATGAGTTCTAGACCTTCTTTTGCCGGCAGAAATCCAGTTGCCTAAACAATGCCATTGCGCATCATCCTTCGTGCAATTGGTGTAGGTAAGAATCCATCACTTCCATACATCCTCTTTTTAAAATCATCAAAGTCTACATGGCCGAGGTCGGTGTTCACAATGTTTTTCCACTTTGAGTTGATCTTGGACTCCGGTTGTGAACCCTTGCTGGCAAACTTCATTTGTATTTTCTTGAAAATAAATCTGCAAAAATGCACAAAAATTCAGAAATTAAATTTAAATTACTTGAAAAATATTCTAGCCAACTGATAGATTAAATTCTCGTGAAAGATCATGCTGGAAATGAAAGAATTTATCCGATAGATGAATGAAGTTTTTTTTTTTTTCCAGAATGAAGTAGAGAATGTAAATCTACCTGATATTCTGGAAAAAAATAAAATGGACAAGATCTTTATCTTTGGTGGTTAGTTCTTTCAGCCAGCTGGAGGAGCTTCAGAACTTTCTTGCCTTAAGCCAAGATTAGCTATCACAACCGGCTTCCGAGGATGAACTGATTAAATAAAGCCCGGTTCTGGATAAAGTTTGATTTATTTAGCAAAATCCAGTTGTTTCCATTAAATCAAGTCCAAACTTGGCTTGCACTCCTCTCTCGAATGGCAATTTTTATCTCCAGCACCAGTTTTCGGGAAAGCTTCTAAGTTTGGTGCCACTTCAGTGAAGTCTTTTTTGTCTTTTTCCAAAATTTGAATTTCTTCTTCTAAAGCGTTGGAAAATAAAAAAATTAAAATTAAAATAACACTTTCATGTGTCATTTTCCAACATTTTTTATTTTAATTTTTTAATTATGGCATTTCATTTTTTTAGCCTAAGGCAAATTTAATTTTTTCTAAGTTTTTCATTGTCTTTGCCTAAGGCAAATCTTCTTTTCCAGTTAATTTTTCCATAATTTCTCTAACTTCCTAAGTCTTTGGCGAATTTTGTCAACACCTAGACATACCGTTTGATATTTTAATGTTTCAATGTCTAGAATTAGGTAAAAATTTTGATTTTCTCCATCTTTTATAAGTATGGTGGACTTGACTAAGTGTTTGGCAAGCTTTTTGTTGGCTAGGCAGACTTGTCAAGTGTTTTTTCCATTCATTCTATGCTAGGCGGACTTTCCATTGTGTTAAGACATCCTCTTTTGAGTGGGGCGGACTTTCCTTATTGTCATGCCATTAACTCTTCATGGTGGGCGGACTTTACTCATGTTTAAGCCATGCCTTCTTGTGCTGGGCGGACTTCACCTTATCTCATTCCATTTTCCATTCTAGCTTGGGGCGGACTTAGCTCTATGTTGTGCCATGATGGGGCGGACTTTGTGAACACCTTTCCACTTCTCCATGGTGGACTTGCTAGTGTTTTTTCCATTACCTTAGCATCATTTTCCATACTTAGGCAAATTTTGCCATGAATTTCATGCTGGTTACTTCGCCATATGCCCTTTTCTCATGCTTTTTGTATGTTTTTTTATTGATTTTCATAATTTTCATGCTAAGGATGAAAACATTAATCCCTTAATCAGTGGGCCCCAGGCACTTTCCAAAGATGGAAACCCTGCCAAAAATAGAAACTTTTCCAAAAATAGCCCCTAAAAAATAGGAAGTCCAAATGATGAGTGCAAAATCTGGAATCCTAAAAGAATAGAGGGTCAATTGAAATCCACCAAAAGTAGATCTCGGGAATTAGGCTCAAGCGTGGGTTGATCTTAGTCCATGGGCCTCTAGAGTATTGATTATGTTGTGTTGATTTGGGGCTCAGGTTCTTAATGACCTCCTTTGGCTAAGACTCAGGCCTCTAAACTCCCAGCGGAGATCAAATGGTAGAGATGCACAGCATTAAAGGCAAAACAAACTCTAGGGTCCCACATTTATGTGGTGATGTGAATAGGTCCTGGGACTCTGATAAATAAAGGCGCACAATGTAATGCATATGATACGCAGATTTCACACACTGGGACAGGGTTCCTGATTTCTACTGTTTTCCCAGTACGACCGAATGAACAACACCGACCTTTATTTAGCTTCGGTTTGGTCATTTCCGTTCCAGCTTTTAAGGACACTCAGAATAGTTATTTTATGAGTTTTTTTTTGTTGTCTTAAACAAAACTCTCTCCCTTACTATAGAGTTTTCATTTGAATGCACATTGGAAATAGAAACGACCCACTAGCATTCAACACCTAAGTTGTCGGTTCTGGTACGGGATCGAGTATGGGTACGGAATACAGGTACGCCAATACGACAAATTTTTTTTCCTTGGGTATGGTATGTTTGGGTACAACTGTATATATATATATATGCAAAAAAATTAAAAAATATACAGAATTGTAAATACATTTGATAGTATGATACTTCATCAATCATCAATCATCATTAAATCATTGATCAATGCTAGTGATAAAGATAAATGCCAATTGATAGTTCAAAATTTCAATACATATGTCATATATCATATATGTCTAGAATCACGATTCAAATGAAGATCATTACAATTACAAAATTGAAATAAATACAATATAAAATTTGTATAATTGTCTAAGACTAAGTCTTCAATCTTCATCAATCATCAAAAGGATCTAGATCAAATTCATCATTTGGTTCAACATCATTTGAACCACAATTAAATGCATTACCACTCATACTAGGTGCATCATGTGCAAGAGTCTCATCATCATCATCATCTACAATGACTCTAGCAAGCTCTATAATAGATGCATCCAAGTTGGCACACTCAGGGGCTATGTCCCAATGCTTCATTGAACCATCCTTGTACTCATCTTGCTTATGTGATAGAAGACACAAGTTGGAATGGACATAAACCAAGTCTTCTACTTTTTTTGCAGCCAACCAGTTATGCTTCGCTGAGTGGATATAGGAGTATGTACTCCAATTCCATTCAGCCGAAGAACTTGCAACCTCTTGAAATTGGAGAGAAAACCAAAACAACTTAAAAATAAAAAATGCAAAATAAATTAAAGAATGGTAAGTACTAAAGTCTACAATACAAATGTTAAATAATAAAAAATAAAAATTACTTGTGATAGAATCTTGATTGCAAGAGGCTAGAGGAACACAAAATCTTGCACATGGAGGTACCACCATGTACGAGCATCTACATTGTATTCATCTTGAAGAGCACAAATACTATGATTTTGTCCTATGATGAATAAGCCAAACTCTTTCCTAACATTTTCCACCACTTCTAGATCTAAGAAGAGTCTTTTGAATGGTCGCTTGTACCCATAGCAACTTCTCTATCTCTATATGGTGGAGTTCTCCCTGGCAAAGCAAGTATCTATGCACTATAGTATTTGGGAGACAATGCATATACAAGGAGATGGAATGGTGTGTTCATCTTGTCCCAAAGGTGATGAATAATTTTTTCAACACTTGGAAAAAGTGTTTCTTGGGGGTCATTCTCTTTTTCTACTATTATGACCTCTATTTTTTCTACCACAGAGTCAATGCCATCATAGATTTCCCCCAAATGTGGTCGATCGATCTGTATCAGCAAACTTGATCATACTCATGATAGGCTCATTGAAACTCAAGACATAGTCCACACGAGCCCACCAATCGTCATCTAGGATTTGTGAATTGACCTTTTGGGCCCTCTCTGACTAGAAGTCCTCCAAATACTCCATTGGTTGCTAATAACCATGGCACCCAATGCCTCTCGTACCTTCACAAGTCGTCTCAAAACGATTGTGTGTGATGCAAATCGTGTCTTAGCAACCTAGCATCATGTAAAGCATAAGTTAATAACACATTAAAATATAAAAATATATTATATAAGTATACATGGCATAAATGATAAATACAATTAAAAAATAAATTAAATAATTAAATTAAATTTACCTTCAACAACTCCAAATTCGAGAAAGTCCTAAAGATGCTTTGTGACATATGGTGGTTTGTCACAAACATTTGGATCTCCTCACCCTCTTGGTATATATCTTTCACCCACTCTATTTGAGTTCCAATTGCTTGCATCACCAAGTTAAGGGAGTGTACGGTGCATGGTGTCCAAAAATGTGTTCATGTAATGTCCCCATTTTGCGAGCATGGTTGAGTGGATTTAGTATATTCACGACCCTTGTAAGGCTAATATATATATATATCTGGATGGTCCTTGTGGCCCGATTCTTTCCTGGGATTAGAGCAGTATTACTCTTAGTTGGATTTAGGTTTTTTGAAAGCTGAGGGTTATTTGACTCAGTTAGCGCATACTATTTATAGTAAGTTACTATTTAGGGAGAGTCGGGGACCATATTAATAGAAGACGCCTAAGCGGGAGCATGGTGGCGGTCTGACCCAGCCAGTTGGGCCTTTGGGTTGTTTCTAGACTGGTTCCATGCTTACTATTTATAGTAAGAGGAGTCATTTATTCAGGGTTTCCTATTTTTTAGGCCCGGGCATCAGATCCATGGAGAACAGGGAGGAGTCAGCTCTTGAGAAGCCCAGGCAGTAGCAATCAAAACAAGTACATCAAAGAGGATATTGAGTTTAAGTGACAGTGATTTATTTAATATTTTAATGTTATAATAATGGAGTCACTTCTATAATAAAGTCGTTAAGTGATGAATAATTTAATGTGGGAATAAATGTTTATCCCATTGGCGGAGTGTTTAGGCTCTCCTAAGGAAAGAATAAAAAGAGAGGTAAGAGCTCATTCTCAGCATCCAGTTGATGCATATTATTTTGATTGATTTTTATTGTGGAGCTTAGGGCTTTCGCAGTTTTCTTCTTTGATCATAGAAAACGAAAACTTCCTATTGATAGCATAACTAAGGGAGTGAAAGATCTCTTGAAGGGTTGCAATTAAGGAGAGGATAATTCAGTCCTTTCAATTGTGCTTTATCGGAGAAGAATCATAGAAGTTTTTACAGGAGTCTACATTGCAAATTAGAAGTTAATGCACTGCTGCTACAGTGGCGTGAACAGTGTCACGCTACAGTGCTAGGTTATCATTTTTGGAGAGTAAATCTGGTTATCCACATCTGTATTGTTGTTGTTTGTTGTTTCCAGCCGCAGCGTGATAATTACAGAAGTGTTGGGCGTGATTTCAAGCATTGGCAGCTTCTACAAGGGAATTGCAGACAGTGTAGAGGGCGTATATGCTGGTCTAGACATGATTTACCAGTTCTGGGCTGACTGTGCATGTATTTCCAGCTTCTATCTGCTGTTTGGACTTAGGCATCTGCCTGACTTTCATCAACAGCCATAGCAATTGCTCAGAAATCTTATTTCCAGGTCTGAAACACATTATCTAAATATTGCACTTGCTACAACAATCATCTTTATTTGTCATTGTAGGGTTGCTGCTGTAGGAGAATGTTCACATCAGATTTGATACTGTAATTGCATATCATTTGTATGCCAAGAGTCTTGGCTGGGTATATCAGTTGTAATTAGCTTTGGATTTTGAAGTTATGGGCTGCAGCTATATGTTTGTCATGATATCATTTATAGAAGATCTCTTGTCATTCTAGTTTGTACGCCAAATGTTTGCATAAATGTTAGACTGGCTGTAGCTGCACTATACTTAAAAACTACAATGCATAGCATCTTAACCTTGTTGCTAGTTATTTGGAAATCGTTTCCAAGCTTCTCTACATCGTGGCACCAAATCAAAGACCCAAACAAACACTCAGAAATTTCTTATCAGCAAATATAGACCTTTCATGACAAGTGTTTGACAGTATGCCCAAGGCATACGAAGGGGAAAACTAAGTCAGTTTTGCTAAGGGTCATTACATGTAATCAAGTAAAGTCTGACAACAAACAAAGACTTTGCATACAAAGTGTTTGACAAAATTACAAGTCAGCCAATTGCAAGAATTAAGGGCAGTTTGGGTAAGGATTATTCATGGTTGCATGGTTTAAGCATTGGAGCATTGAAATTTAAGCATTTAGAGTACTTTGATATCATCTTCAAGTATTTATACCAGACTAATAACTCAGACCAGCAAGCTGGAGGTTTGCATATGAATTGTTTGATAAAATTTCAAGGGAACCAAGATGAGTTTTTGAGTCAGCTTAGGCTAGGCTCATCACAGTTCATACCTTTCCTCAACCAAAATACCTGCAGCCCTGCCTTTTTTTGCATTGTCTATAATGACTTGAACAACATTTTCAGCACCCACCATCTTTGTGGACTCAACAAGGATTTTTTAAATGAATTTTGCATCCTTGATTTGTCCCTCACAATCAACTGCCTTCAAAAACATTGCCCCTTTGGGGGACACTGCAATAACATTTATCAAAGGTCGGTTTTTCAATCTTTCCATCCATCAGAAACAATAGACATTCATGTTTCAATCCAAGAATCCCTAATTGGTTTGAGTGATGTCTCTACATTGTTTTTTTCTTTTCCCAATAAGGTGGTGCGCACCATTTCATACCCAAGACATTTGAAAACAAAAAGTGCACTATTGATTGCCGCCACCATATTACACCAATATGGTGATCTCACCAAGTTGAAAGTAAGACCATTGGCACAAATGCAATGTGCAATTTTTTCCTCTACAATGTCTCTTGCTTCAATTTGAAATGCCTTATCCAATGGGCCTCTTTTGCGGGGAGGAGTGGGATCTTCTACTTGGATAGAGGGTGTCTCCAAGAAAGGATGTTGAGAAGCCATTACTAAATCCGTAGGTAAATTCATTGTTGTTCTCTTTGCTAAAGGATGACTTCTTAATCTTGCTCTTTCACTCATAGCATCAGCATCTTGTTCTCTAATGAATGCCATAATTTTTTCCTTTGGCAACCCCTTCTTATTTGGCCCTCCACATATTCTAATCCCTTTCCCACTTTGTGCACATAAGTGAGCTTTTACTCGACTATAGGAGCTCTTAAATTGGATTCCACACTCATTATAATCCCAAATGAATGCCCCACCTTGCGGAAGTTGTTCAAGCATCATAACATGATTCCATAAAGGGGATGCTTGATCAATTTTAAATTTTTTGTTTCCATCAAGTAGTTTGCAATTTGATTTTGCTGTTATAAGAAATATTGAAACAAAATGCACCAAAAAACATTGAAACAAATAGCAAAACTTGTTTCTTCTTTTCTATAAAAAAAAATTAGTAAAAGGCTTAGAAAAATTCATCAAAAACTTGAAAAAATTCTTCAAAAACTTGAAAAAAATCATCAAAAACTTGAAAGAATGAGTTAAAATGCATACCTTAGATGACTAGATCTCCTTTGTGCAAGCTATCCTCGATCCTTTCGCACTGTAATCGATCTCCTTTGAAAAACCAGCAACAATCAAAATGAAAAAATGGAGGCCAAATGTGTTTGAATAGAGCAAAAAATGAAGAGTGAAGTGTGAAATGAGGGTTAGAAGAAGTTTTTAGGTCTTTTTGCACTTCATTGGATTTGTTTTAATGTTTTCGGCGCCCAGTGCCAGCGGGAGCTTTTGGGAGTGCCCAGGGAGCGCCCAGGGAATCTGGGGGTGACTGGGCGCTTCCTAGGCACACCCGCTCCCAAACACTCCCGGAGCAGGCACGAGAGCAAAACAAAGGAACCCTGCAACTTAGTTCAACACCACTAAATTATTTATCCTTAACTTACTTGATTTCACTCTCATTTCCTTGGCCGTTGTGATTGAATCTTTCATCTTTGTAAATACCTTTGCCTTTCTTCATATTCTTATCACCTCTCCATTTTCTAAATTCACTAGTGTCAACAACTCCCAAATCTCAATCAATCTCCTTGTTCGTCTTTAATAGGGTGCATTTGAACCTTTGTTTGATGTACTGGCCTTGGGATTTCCCACTTTTAAACATTTTGATACTATGTAAGCGATACATACAATGCATAACACTTAACATGCAAGGAATAAATAAAATCTTTGCTTTTCTCAATAATATATTGTAAATGTAAAAAGTCATGCCTAACTTATGTGAAATTTTGAATCAACTATCAGAAGAAATGATTCACCTAACTACATCAATATGATATGTACAAATCTACATAACATTAATATGCACTTTATTAGGCTATCAAATATAAACAAAATTTTACTAATGCTAACCATTGCCTTAATCATAAAGCATGATGCTTTGATATGCCCATAAGAATGAAAGTATTACCAAAATGAAACTCATTTGAACAATCCAGCTGCTCATTCCAAAATCCAAATTTTCCTGTTTCCAGAATGAGTTTCACTGGAAGGATGTTACTCATGTCCACTTTCTCCTTCTTAGACAGTTTCTCCTTCCTGTTCATTGTGCTTACTTTTAAAATTCTTATAACACTGTTCATGGTTAAGACATGTTTAAGGTGTTTGCATTTACTGTGAGCTAAATGTTGTCTGTTTGTGTTTGTTTGTTTTGCAGGGTCCATATCAATATGAAACAGTTTCTGGTTTTGTTTGTAGGGCTTTTGGATATATTCCACGAACAGGACAGAGCATTGATATAGTTCTTGACAAAGGGAATCTTGAAGACAATGAAAATTTTGGAGAGAGCGGAGTGCATCATCATGAAGACCAACGAGAAAAAATTCAGAAATATAAACTGGAGGTTTACTTTTTCTTAGACAATTTTTTAGATATATGTGGCATGTGTTGTATAAGTAATCATTAATTGGTTGTTTGGATTTGATAGTATAAGAGATAAGCTAGCTTGTAGGCAATTTTAGGAATTATGTGCTTGTATACGAATTTCTACAACTTCAAAAATTATATGCTCTGGAAACAGAGCTGGCTTGTGCACTAAAATTAAAAAGCTTTTAGAATCCCTTTAAATAATTAAAATTCAACAAATATTAAGGTAAGTTATTAGCTAAGAGGTTTTCTTCCCCTAAAACCAATATAAGTTTGGAAAACTATCCATGGAAGAACTTTGTAATTGATTCCTTAAGTGAAACATGCAAAAGAATGTATCTAGGAATAAAATATAGTTCAAATGCTCATGGTATTTTCAAATTCCAACAACCACAATGATCCAAGCACAAGATATCATGGTTGTTATCCATAATGTTTGCCCTGGTAATCTGTCATGAATTTCAAAGAGTTCAAAGCTGCAAAAATCATATTTATGTTCAAATTAAAGTTTTGGATGTGTGGTTTCTCTTGAAATTTTGAATGCATTACTTTTCCCCATCTTTGTTCCAAATTGATGCCTTCACATTACCCTAAAACATGATCATAGGAAAATTTGTATGAAAGATCTGTAAAGCTTGATTAAATATGCTATGCAATAAAATATATTGTGACGCAAACTGTCAATGAATGTGGATTCTTGAAGTAATATGTAAGTCAGCAAACACAATAGAAGTGTCACGGTACATTGCCTGGCCCTTCAACTATGTTGCCAGTGCAGGTTTGGGTTTGGCAAACCACCTATTCTTTAACTTTGGTTAAGTACATCCATAAAACTTATATAATAGCCATAATTTGCATAAAAGATACAAATTTAAATGCAGATAATAGCTGATAATCGGTAATTCAATGTCAAATGAAAATATAAATCAAAATGGTTTATACTTGTGCAACTACACATGGAAAATCAAGACAAAACATCATATTTCTCTTCATCAAGAGTATCAACATCATCAGTTGGTTCATTAGAATGAGAAGTAGTGCTACTGCCATTCCCTTCAGCTGCACTATGCATGTCCTCTGTAGCAAGCCTGTGCCCCTCAACATTGACCAAGACCAAGGAAAGATATGCAACAAAAGCATCCAAGTTGGGACGCTCTAGCACTACATCCTAATGCCTCATCATCCCCTCATTGTACTTGATTTGCTTGTATGAGAGGAGGTGCATGTTGGAATGCATGTACACCAACTCCTCTATCTTTTTAGCTGCCAACCAGTTGTGCTTAGCTGGGTGGATAAAAGAGCATATACTTTAGTTCTTTAGCTGAAGAAAAACTCACAACCTATTGAGATTCAAAACAAAGTCAATAACAAAATTTAAATGACATTTTCCAAGGAAAAATAAGAGTCAAAAAATTAGAAGTACACTCTTGGCCATGGATGTACCATTGTGTATGAGTGTTTGTGTACATATATTGAAGAATGTTGATGCTATGACATGTTGAAGTTATAAGCTTCCCAAACTCACCTACAACTATGTCCTCTGCATTTGGATCAAGGAAGAATTTAGTAAATGTTGCATTGGACCCATCACTAACTTAAATGTCTTTGTATGGTTGCATTGTCCTAGGTGAAGAAAGTATCTTCTTGTTATAATACTTAGGGTTCAAAGAAAATACTAGGAGATGCAGTGGAGTGGTCATCTTATTCCACTATTCAATTATAATTCTTTACACCTACTTGAAAAATGTTTTAGAGAGATCTTGCTCCTTAGCTGCAATTATGCCTTGTATTTCTATCATAGATCCATTGTCATCATATAACTTGCCCAAACATTGCTGATCTCTATCGATGAATTTGATCATACTCATAATGGGCTCAGTGAAACTCAACACATACCCTACACAAGCCAACAAATCATCATCCAACACCAATGCTTCAACCTTTTGGCCCCTCTCTATATTATTCTATCTCCATACACCCCAAAGTTTTCTTGATTACCATGGTGTTCAATGTTCATCACGCTTTCACAACTTGTCTCAAGATGATTGTTTGCGAGGCAAATCTAATGTCAACAACATAATGTGTTAAAAAATAAAAACAAATTAAATAAATTCCACATTAAAACATAATTCACTTTTTTATTTTTTATTTTAAATTTAAAAACAAATTAGATATAAAATTCTAAAATTGAAATGCTTTTTTTATTTTTGAAATTTTGAAATTTCAAAAAGTTATCCTCAACACCAACTTCAAGAAGGAACTAATTATGGCTTGTGGCATATGATGATTGGTCACAAACATTTTGTAGTTAGTTTAGGTTGACTATTATTATGTTTTGATAATATGGGTTATCTGACTATTTCAGCTTTCGGGTAGTTATAACTATAAGAGTCGGTTAATAAATAGTTGTGTTCCTCTTGGCAATCATTGGGTCCTTTAAATAGATTTTGTATTGTCAAGGAAAAGAGGATGATCTAGTTTGATCCAATGTGATTCTTGGTTGACCATCTTTGGTCTTCTTCTATAATAATTTTGTGCAAATAAAGATATACTTTTACTCCTCTATCTGTTATGCATTGTTAATTTTGTTCATAATTTCAATCATTCATTTTATCGGATAGGAGAGTAAACATTGGCATTGTTGCCTTAAAAAGAGATTGTGTCCAATATAAGAGATTAACCCCCTTAGACCCCAATAAAGATGGGAAGAGACCACAACAAGGTTAGGATCAAGAGATTAGATGATCTCTAAGATTGGTAGAACAAAGAGAATGTGGAAAAAGACTAAGGGAGATCACTAAAGCCGAAGTCCATCCCAAAGTAGAAAAAGATGGTGAAGACAAAATGTCCTATGGTGAAATAAAAATAGAGGAAGATGGAAGTTCAGATGACAATAATGATAGTGAATCAGGAATGGTGCAAGCGCTCCAGAGGGACATGCTCCGAACGATGAAATAATTAAGGCTATGAAAGAAACTAATGAACTATGGTGTATAGTGTGCAAAAGTGTAGGTCACACCAAAGGTAATTGTCCTAGAAAAATGTTTTGTGAGATTTGTAGAGTTATGGATCATTCAATAAAAGAAAGCTCATGTAATTTATAGAACAATACACAAGTACTCTATACATAGGGAGAACAATCCTCCACTTGAGCCACATGAAATGCATCTCAAGCAGGTGTGGGGAAATGAAGAGGGAGGTCAAATGGGAATGAGACCCAAAGGAATCAGGTCATGTGCCAATGAGTATAATGGGTGGGACAACACATAGTAATCCCTTCTCAAACTGATCTTTCCAGTGTGGATTGGCCAGCACCTGCGGAACCGAGGGAAGGCTAGTCGGGAAGGGTAAAGTGGGTTTCTATTTTGAGATATCTTTCGGGTGGAAATGGATTTGATGCGGATTCTTTACAGGAGTTTCCGAAGGAAAACCCTTGATCAGTATCGTGTTCGATGGCATTGAACATTTCACGGAATTCCTATTTTTGTCGATTCTATTTTCTTCGGATGGGTGCAACCTCCTGCGCCAGTTTGATTGATTGAGCCTTTCGATGTGAAGCCGGGGCACGATTCGTTGGAGTCATTTAATTAAAAAGTCACGTTTTAAATATTATATTTTAACGTTGACCCCTTGGCCTAGTCTATTGACTTAATGTTGTTTTGAAAAGTGGTCTTTTGAGGGTGGCACCTTCATTAAGATTATTTTATTAATTTCCAAAGTCAAAACAAGCTTCATGTGGGCACATTTATCAAGGTGTTGAATTTAATTAAAATATCAAATATTAAGCTTGAATGGAAAAGGACGCCATCTTGGAGAAAGGATTAGGGTTTTGACATTGAAGTGGATTTTAGGGTTTCGTGAAGTCAACAGGAAGTTATAAAAGGAAGACTTTGAACATCATTTCTCATCTTTGGTCTACAGTACTGTTATGCTGCCGGTTTGGCTCTGGATTTGCTTCGAGGAATGAAGGCCTCCTAGCTTGGGCATCGCTTCTTGTTTGTAAGACAACAACTAGTGGTGATTTTAGTCTAGTTTATGAGTGCATTGGAATTTGTGCATTGTAATCTGCATTTGTCTAATTAGGTTCAGTTTTTGGCATATTAGATGTTTCTGGTTTTTGCATGTTTGCTACAGCAGATCCATACTTTTATTTGTAAATCAAAAAAGACAAAAAAATGTGTTATGGGTATTGCATAATTCTATCCATTTAGGCTAGGGGCCCTTGTGTGCAAACTTGTGGAATTTTTAGAGAGAAGCCTGATTTTTAATAAAGAAATCGCCCCTGTCAGCTGGGCCGTACTTTTCAGCTGTCTTGGATTTCGTGCATTAAATATAGTTTGCATTTTAAGTCTGTTTCTTGTTATTAGTCTGAGCGCCCTCATGATAGCATTGTTTTGCATTGAATATCCCGCCATTTGAGTAGTTAGGAAAGGAGTTATGAGCTATTCAAGAAATCTGTATGCAGCTGGTTATGTGATGAAAAATGCAGGTCAGTTATAACAGTTCGTAGAAATCTGCAACTTCATTCTTGGATAGGTGTTGAGAGTCTTCAAAGACTTCGCGGTGGCTTCATTTGGGAATTGCTCAAGTTGAAAGAGGTTGGATTTGTTGATGTTATTCATCTTTAAGTTTTACTTATCAGCAAAGAAATCCTTTACTATTGTAGCAACTCTGTTTATGTGTTGATTCACATTGTTAGCAAGATAACATCTTTCCTATTGTAAGCTGGCAGTAGTACTGACAGCAACTTAGATTCTTGCTTTATCAGATTGTAATGCTCTTCTTACTTTCAGCATTTGATATTGTATTTAATTGACCTCCGCCCTATGGTAGCTACTTTCCCATTCTGGGTTA
>VDFB02153627.1:0-10168 GCA_007258455.2 Sequoia sempervirens
ATATATACATATATATATATATATATTTATATATTTATATATATATTATATATATAAAATAATATATAACATATATATAAATATGAAATACATATATATAATATAATATATATATATAAATCTTTTATTAAAAATAAAAGAACCACAAAAGAAACCACGCGCGCGTCCATACGGGCGCGGCCCAACGCACAACACATGCAGGGTTGCCCTGCCTGTGGGTTGGGCTACTACGCAACCCTTCCCACAGACAGGCCGCAACCTGTGCGCAGTGCTAGGCACTGCACACAGTCCACCTCCTCTGTTGGGGGGGGGCGGCTGTGGTCACCCAGCCCAAAATAAAACCCTTATATATATATATTTTTAAATTTTCGTTTATAAAATAAAATAAAATAGAACGACTCCCTTGTGTTTTTGACGAATTTTTCCATATCAAAACAAAAGCAAAGATATATTTGATGTATGTATGTATATATATATATATTAAAATCTATATATATATATATATACATACCTATTTCCATGATCACAGCCAGATTGGGAAAGTTTTCCTTGAGGGAAAGGTTGAGAAGAAGTTTAAAACACCATAATATGATGAATTTTTTTGGGTTTTCCCCAAATTGACAAACAAATCAAATCTTTTCATTTGAATCCCTTTCAAGATATATTGCTAGTTTTAAATCTAATTTTCATGGGTTTTTATTAAATTTAACCTTCATTTCAAGGATTTCCAAACAGCATATTAAGGATTTAAATTCTTTTCAAATTGAAACAAGCAAGATCAAAGAGGAACTTGATTTTTCCTCCAAAACTTGAAGCCTTCATCCATGGTGTTTTCCAATTGCTCCACTGAATCCAACTCAAACAAAAAATCTCCATCTCCTTCACAATTCCAAGCAAAACCATAGCCAAGCGAATTTTCCCCAAATTGAAAGATTCCAAATTAATGAGATCCCCTTTTCTCCAAAATAGGGTTTTCAAATTTTTTCTAAGTGAAACTCAAATTAAATTTCAATTTTCAAATTCAAAAAAAACAAATATCTTTTACCAAAAAAGTCAACTATTTCAAAAATATCTTTTCTACCCCAAAGTCATTGCATTGAAAATATTTGAAATTTTAAATAACTTAAACAATTTTCAATTTTCTAAATAGAATTCAACATATTTTAAAACCTTCTTTTCACACAAACTAATTTAAATCTTTTAACACTTTTAATTCAAGGAATAACTTAATCAATTCCACAATTAATTTAATTCATCAATAAAATAAATCTAATCCTTATTTTATTAACTAAATTAAATTAATTAATAAAGTAACATTCCTAGCATTATAACCAAATATATTTAAGCCACAGATTAACAACACAAGCCATTATAACTTGAATTTAATTAAAGACCAAGGTGACCTGGGCAACATGAAACAACCAAACCCGACTACAACCCGACGACACACTGTGACTAGGGTAACGACTTGACACAGAAAACCTAGCTACTATCTCCCAATCAATTTCCGTTGGTCAATGGACACGCTCAAACCTGGAAACCAGGTGGAGTCGATGTCATGTACCTGCCAACCTGCAACAAAGAGCATGTCGAACATGCATATATACATAATATGATCAAACACACCGTGAAGAGGAAATCTCAGAATCGTAGGGCACTCGCAAGCGAGTGATACAATCCCATCCCCTTCACCAATACAATATCACTAACTGACGCATCTAACATCAATAACATGATCAACATCATAAAACATTGTTAAATCAAATATCTTCTAAGTTAATCCAAAACATGCCATAAGGGTAACATCAGGATAACATCACATCGAAATATAACATCCACATTGTATAACAATTGCAATCAAAAGCAACCTAGTTCCAAAGTCAAAGCATAATCAGACACAATCATAATAGGGAAGAACAATGCCGATCAAAGAGCCAAAACAGAGGGGTGTTACAATTCATCCACCACAATGTCATTATACTTCTCCAACAAGGTTATGACTTCACTAGGAATAACTTCCGCTTTCTTTGTGGACAAAACTGATTGCATTTTGGCTTAATAATCAAGGAAAACCCTAGACCTCCCTCTTTCTTTAAGTTCTACAAGAGCTCCTTCTCTCCTACCACCATGACACTAGACCCAAGTTGTTTGTCCATGCCCTCATCTGGTAAAGGGTTCAAGGTGAAAGATTCCCCATCCTTGTTTATCTTGTAAGTGTTTTTCTGACCATCATGATATGCTCTCCTATCATATTGCCAAGGGCAGCCTATAAGTATGTGGTAGGCATCCATGGGAATAACATCACAAAGGATTTTGTCCTTATAGTCCCCAATATGAAACTCTACCCAAGATTGTTCATTGACAAGCACTTGTTGACCTTTGTTCAACCCAGACACCCTATATGGTGTAGGATGAGGAGTTCTTTTCAGATTTAGTTTCTCAACCATTTCTAGGGACACTAAATTATTTGTGGAGCCTGAATCTCCAATCACCTTTCATACCTTTCCATGGGATTTGCATGAAGTTCTGAACAAAGATTTCCTTTGGGGTGGATCCTTAGTGCTTGGAACCTTAAGAAGTGTCCTCATCATCAAAATTTCTCCAAACTCAGGATCAATAGGTCTGGAAGGTGAGTTCACACTTTGAGCATCTTCCTCTTGTACCAATTGGTTTCTCCTATCCCCACCTTGAGAGCTTGAAGCTTGTTTCTCTAGACATTTGATGGTTGGGTGTCCAAACTGATTACAGTTAAAGCACCTACCCGAGAAGGCATTGGAACCTATCCTTGATCCATTAGATCTTCCTCTTCCATTAGGCCTCCTGCCCTTGAATCCACCTGTTGATTCTTGACTTGATTCTTGGATTCCACTTGTTTCCCCTTGTGATTTTGGTGGCTGATTTCTTGCCCCTTACTTGCTACTCTTGCTTCCTCCTCAACTTCTCTTCAGCCCTACATGCCACTTGGAAACACTCTTCCACTGTTTTAGGGGTTACTAGGCTGATCTCATCTTGAATTGCAAACCTTAGGCCATTTATATACCTGACCCCTTTCTCCTTTTCATTCTCCACATGACCACACGTCATACTAAGTTTGTGGAATTCCTCAGTATAGGCAACCACATCCATGTCTTATTGCTTTAGGTTCTGCAGTTTCCTAAACACTTGCACTTCATAATCTGAAGGAGGGAATTGTGCCTTCAATTTACTCACTATCCTATCCCAAGAGTTAATCATGGAATTTCCCATTTTCACCCTTTCTCCTTGAATGCAGTTCCACCATGTTAAGACAAACCCTTTCAATTTGGTCTTGGAAAACTTGACCTTCTTATTTTCTGCCATTTCCTTCTACTCAAAGTAGTTATTCAGGGCATCCACCCATTCCATCACTTCTTCAACATTCATCTTTCCCCCATATGTTGGTAGATCCATCTTCACTTCAGAGGTCTCTCCTCTTATAGATTGCAAAGCACCAAGGAATCTCCTTTCCTCAGGAGCCATTCCCTCTTCTTGTGAAGGGTTTTCCTCTTCACTCTCAAACTCTACCTCTTCCTCTAAGGTACTCTCTTCATCAGTAGCCACTCTCCTTCTATCTCTGGCTTCTAATGCTTCTACCTTCTCTCTTAAGGATTTCAACTCCTTTGCAACTGCAAATCCACCTTTTGGAGGAATTGTTTCTTCACCTTTCAACTACTCACAATCTCTTTACAATCTTCACAATCAGATCTTGCTCTGATACCACTCTGATGCAGAGTGTGTAGGGAAGACAAGTCTTTAATGGCAAGCTTCTCTCAAATACTCTAAGTGGACTCTTCAATTCCACTATTCCTTCATGGAGACAACCCAACCAACCAACAAGGGTTCTCAAAACCAGACACAACCAGGGACTTGGGGATGATTAGAACACTCTCACCATGACACTAACATGGCCAACAACCAGACCCTGCACTTAGGAATCATCACTCATCCATCACTTCAAGATAGGCCTATGCAACCTTGTAGCCCTGTCCAATTGGGACAGTCACAATAAAAGTTTGTTAATGGAAAGAACTAGACAAAATAACTTAGTTTTAGGCTCCCAACATGGACCTTCTACAAGTCTTCAAATGCACAAGAGAAGACACTAAGAATAGACACTTCAAATGATATACTTTAAAGCCATGAGGAAGCCTAATTAGGCCTATAGAATGAAAGAATCAATCTACCTATGCACACCCCAACACCCCTAAAGCCTTCAACAGGTTCCCTAGTATTCCCCAAGACTCCTTTTACACATTTCAATGATCACCCTTGCACAAACACCCAACATTATGCAAGTACTCGCTCCAAAATTTAGTTTTTAGGCCTGTCACATAGAGATGCCAAGCCTAGTTCATTATGGAACTCTCACAAAACTCCATTCCTCCTCTTGAAATCACTTGAAACCTGAACACAACTCCTGACCCTACCATTCCACCAAGAAATAGTCCTTTACCATGATGGAATGGAGAGTTATATGCATTTTAGTGCCAAACCTTGGTTTGGTAGGGTTTCAGAGCCACTTCCAGAAAATTGGAGATAAATTTCTTGTTTCTCGATGAAATTACGTAAAACCACCACCAAAAGAAAGGTGACTCCTCCCTCTTTCAATCCATATATGTGTGGAGCCCGTACAGTAACTTCACAGGCCGTACAAATCGAAATAACAAAGAGAAAATGTGAGAAATCTAGAAAAATAGAGTTTCTTTGTATTCAAATCTTTACAAAATTCATGAACCTTGCCTCAACCACAAGGAGGATTTTTAAGCATGCTAATACCTTTTCCAACTGTCCTCAACTAATTTTTGAATGAGGAGACCATTGGTTGTGTGTTTACAAGGTTAGTTTGAAGAAATTACACAAAGCACTACTTGGATACACCAAGTTTACATTGAACCTTGACTTGACACGTAACAACACCTAATAGAACCTATTACAAAAATTGAAATGGTCCATTGGACCTTATTACATCATGAACACATTTGAAAACAAAGAAAAACCAAACAAAAGCCTCATGGAGGCATGAGAACCCCAAGGTGCCCCTGCACCAAAATCTTTTGGTTGATGGTTGCATGAGACGATGGTGCAGATGATGAGCGATGGTTACATGAATGTTAATGCTACAGGGAGGTGGATGGTGGCACTTAGAAAAGGATGGGTGACCGACTTGAATGTAGATTCCATTGACAGGGAGAAGAAAAGAAAAAAACGCATGGAAGAGGGAAAAAAAACCCTAGGTCATGGATGCTTAGAAGGGAAAATAAATGGATCAAACCGGGAGAGGGAGATGACAGTGATGAAGGATTGAGCTGATTTCTCATGGTGAAGGCTCAAAGTTTGAAGGTGAGTTAGCTCCAATTTGAAGATTGGAAGACTGTGAAGTCAAGAAGGTCCATATGAAAGTGAATGTAGTAATGTAATGCCATTTTTTATTACAGTAATAAACAAAGACTTTGTTTTCTCTTGCATTCTTGTTTAGTGTTTCTTTGTTGTTGTTGTGAGTCTGAGATCTGTAAGGGGAGTACTCTGCATTATGAAACCTCTTCTTTAATTTGTCGTCCATCTTGAACATAAATCTGGATGCTTCTCCTATGATTGTCAATCTCATTAGACTTAACTCTTCTTGAATACTTTCCCTCAATCCATTGATGTATCTTGCTACCGTCTCTTTGCTTGGCTCACTGTGCCCTATCCTAATAATCAATTTGTCAAATTACTTGGTGTATTCTTTCACAATTTTCCCCTTTGCCTCAAAATTTGCAACTTGTTCTGTAGTTTCAACTCATTGTCCATTGAAATGAATTTTCTTTTAAATTTTTCAATCATCATCTCTCACTTTGTTATTTTTCATTTCCTTTCGTATTTCTTTGTATTTGTACTCCCACCAAACAACTTGTGCTTTTATCCTAGTCTTCATAAACCTAACCCTCTTGGGGTCTTCAATCTCCTCATGCTTGCAATATTCATCCAACTCGTTTATGCAATCAATTAGGTTATTTGGATTGAGATCACTTTAGTTGTTTGGAACTTCCATCCTAGGTCTTTTGGTGATTTTGGAAGGAACCTTTAACACCTTCACTTGCTTTGACTCTTCTTCTTGATCTTCTAAGATTCAGACATCCTCTTGTGCATCTTCTTGCACATTTCACTCATTATCATCCATTAGGATTTGTCCCCTTTTTGTCTTCGTGCAAAGTTTCCAATCTAATCTTGTTTTCTCCTATTGCTTTCAACATCTCATCTAATTTTTTGACAATATTGGGAAGTACGTAGACTCTTTGCAACATCTTTCTTTAATTTATTTTAAATTGCCACTAGTCGGTGGTCCACCCACAATCACCCTTTGTAATTACTTGTTAGTTAGTGATCTGTTGACAAGCTTCTTGTATGTTGGATTAGTTTAGTGATCTGTTTAGAAACATAACCCACATAACAACTATTTAGCCTCTTTAATATTTGAACCTTACACTCTAATAGGACTTGATGCAATCAAGGTAGGAGGTTCTAATGAAGGACTAATCAATCATGTGACATACACTAATAAACATAGATAAAGAAGAAACTTACAACAAGATGGCATAAGATATATCCTTGGAAAACCCTCAGAGAGAGAAAACCAAACCTTGATAATATTCATCTTTAGATTATTGAATTTTCAAGCAAGTTACAATCTTGCCACAATGGCATAAATCTCAAGTCATAGTGTTATAACTGTTACTATAACAAATACATTTGACCTTGAACTCCATCCCGACTCCTCTTCTGTATTTCTATACTTGGACCTCCAACTTGAACTTAATATATCTAATTTCCCTTTGATTAGTTTCAATGATCATAAAACCCAATATATACCATCTTAACCTTCAATGTTATACATCATATGCAAGGTGACACAAAGTCCAATACACCTTATAATTTATGGTTGAAAAGTGAGTTAATTTCTTAAACTAAATCCAAAATGAAGGCAATTAAATTTATGTGGTGTCTAATGTTTAGTCCCATGGTTCCAATAGGTATTAGTTGTCTTCCTTGATTTCCAAAAACTTCAAATTTTTTGGCACTGAAAGTAGTTCTAGAGTTTTGACGATTCACCTATCCCATATAGGCCCACAAACCTAAAAAAATTACTATATTAATCTTCTTCTCATAAAGAATAGATAATATATTCAAATATTGCTCTTTAATGTTCTATAAAAATTGCATGACTTGATTGTAGAACAAGATGACATCTTTTACAACTTATTGGTGACTCAAAATTACAGACAAATGAACTGAGTGTTGGCAATGCTTGGTATCTCTATTTCCCCCAACAGTGCTCCTACATAATTGATATGGAAGTATGGTTAGATAGAAGACTAGTCTATACAATCCACAACAAAATGGAGTTGTATAACTGGTGAATAAAAATTTGATTGAAAAAATAAATATGCAAGGTAGTGTTAAGCTACAACACTATTTCTAGAATAAGGTTGTAAGTGTTGTTTGTTATGTAGTAAATAGATCTCCCACTTTTTTCCTATGGATAGGAAAAAAAACCATTGGTTTTTCATTTTGAAGAATTTGGTAGTGAAACTTATGTTTTTGTCCCAAATGAGAAATCATCTAAGCTAGATTTTGAGGCTAGTAAGTGTTTTTTTTGGGTATGGTAAGAACATGAAAATTCATAAGCTTCAAGATGATGTAGCTCTAAAAATAGTTCGATTTAAGGATGTGATTTTCGTGGAGCTGAAAGTATTCTTAGATGTTGAATAACCTTATAAAAATTGAAGAAAGTGCATTTTGAAATTAAGAATGAAGAGAATGAAGATGTCAATGTAGAATAATAATATTGATAGGTAGTGGAAGAAGAAGCTTGAAATGAGAGTTTTGATGAGGAACAATAGGAGTCCATTATTACAACTTTTAAAGGTATAGGCCATTCGATTTATGTTATCATTTCATTATCATGTATTGAAAATGAACTCATGCTCATGAACTAAGTACTATCTTTAAAGGAGTAAGAGTTTTGGTTTGAGGGTATGAAAGAATAAATAAAAGCATTGGATGGATGCAAGTTGGGATTTAGTTGAGCTGGATGAGGGAAGGAATCCCATTGGTTGCTAGTGTGTACTCAAAAATAAATTTGCAGTGAATGGTAAATTGGTTTGGTATAAGGCTTGATTGGCATTGAAAGATTACTTTCAAATAGGATTTTGGTTTATGAATTTGAGGTAGAGAAATTGGATGTGAAATCTACATTTTTGAATTGGGACTTAAAGTGGAGATTTATATGAGGCAACCTAACAATTTTTTGGGAACAATGAACATTTTGTTCTTGTATGAAGTGGTCCTTGTATGGATTGAATCTCTTTTTGTATATGTGGTATCATAAATTTGATGCATTTGCTTTAGAGCTTTATTTTGATAGGAGTGTAGTATATCATTATGTGTATTTTAAATTACTTTATGGTCAATTTCTAATCATTATCTTGTATATGAATAATATGATTTTACTAGAAATAGTAAAGGGACGATTAAGGAGCTTAAAAATTAGCTATTTGGTGCTTTTAATGTGACATATCTAGGGGTTTCCTTGCACATCTCAAGTATGGAAATCTGTAGGGATAGGGTTGAATGAAGGCCTTAGCTAAATTAAAGGAAGTATGGTGGTAGTAGTTTGTATCATCTTGTAATGCAAGGTTGCAAATTATTAACTCCTTGTCTATAGGCACTAATATTTCTTTGGAACAATGTTCTAATTTGAAGGTGTTTTTATAGATAAGGAGAAAGTTCCCTTTTCTAGTGTTGCTGAAAATTTTATATATGCAATTGTATGTATAAGATTTAATATTTCCTAAATAGTGCGAGTTTTCAGTAGGTTTACATCTAACCTTGGTAAGGAACATTAGACTTATGTTAATAAGGCGTTTAGATATTTGCGAGGAGACTTGGATTATTGTATTTTCTAACATGAGATTAATGATATGGGCAGGACATTATATTTATTATGCTTTGTTGATTTTTATTGGGTTGGATATCTAGATATCAAGAGGCCTAGAAGAAACTATGTGTTCACTCTATTTGGTGGTGCAGTTAGTTGGATGAGTAATATATAGCTTACAATTTCTATTTTTACTACACACTTAGAGTATATAGTTCCAACACATGATTGCAAGAAAGTAGGTTGTCTATAGGGACTATGCTTAGGGATTATTTTACTTCTAAAATGGTGAATATTGGGTGAAGCAGTTAGAGTGCACTTTGTCTAACTAAGGACTGTATGTATCATGCTCATACTAAACCCATTGATGTGCAATATCATTTTTTTTGTGATATGGTGGAGGGTGGTGATTCAAAAGGTGGACACTTTGATGAATGTTGTGGATTCACTCACTAAGAGAGTAAGTACAAAGAACTTTTGTTGATACAAGGACACTATGGGCCTTGCCTCTCATAGCACCTAATTCATTTATTTTTGTGACATTTATGTTGTTGCAATGTAAACATCAAGTGAGACAATGCTAAGACTAATTGATTCACTTTGCAATCTTAGGATTTGGGATGTTATTTTATTATTTAATTAGCCAAAAAAATTGATGTGTATCTCCAAGTATGATGAAGAGGGTGATAAAAATAAATTGCACCAAAATATCACATAACCCTCATGAGAGAAAAAATTACAAAACAAGTATTCAAAATCCATAACACAAAAGAATAACACATGATGACACAAGATAAAAGAAGATGTACCTTGAAAAAACCTTGACAAGGTAAAATCTTAGCCTTCAAAAGTACACAGACTCAATGCATTATCTCAAGAACAATGTTACAATACACTTGTAGCTTCTCCATTCAAAACTTTGAAATGTTAGGTAAATTAGTTGCATTTCTCCACGTGAACAAGCAAAAATGAGAAAGATGTAACCACATTCCAATATTTGCTTCCAAATATGCAACATAGAAATGCTCAATCGAACCTAGCCAACAAGCCAAGGTTTCAACAAGCTAATCTCAAGTACTTATGTTTTCTTTTATATAATAAATTTGCACAAAACAACTAAGTGGTATTACATAAGCCATGCACCTCAAACCTTGAGCATTCCAAGCCATGAACCCATATTAAATATTTATCCCAATGTGGCACAAAACATACAAATGTCCCCAAGAATTCCTA
>VDFB02153628.1:0-12003 GCA_007258455.2 Sequoia sempervirens
GAATTGACCAAAATAACACAAAAACTCCGACTGCAAGCTGCTGAGTCATCCTCTGATCTGACGGAGACAGGCAACGGAAAGTTGAACGTAACACGGACAAATTGAACATTTGAGATCATCAGAAAGAAGGCATTAAAGGCTTGAAAAGCTCAGGCGCCTTTCTGAAAAGGTGCTCTTTTGCTTTTTCCTTTGATATTTTGACTAAGATTTGACCCTACGTTTGACCTCAGGTTCAAGCACTTCTGCAACTCAGATTCACCCACTGACGAATGCGTCGCGAAGCCTGAACAAATGTGAGATAAACATCTTGGGTGGCATTTAGCCAAAAACCTTCATTTGACACCTCAAAAAGATGGGCGCCTTTTTGAAAAGCTGCTCTTTTTTCCAGTGTTAGCCAATTCTCAATTTCCTCTCGTTTTGCGCTATATCTTCTGTAACTTGCACGAAACAGGTCCATTTGATAAGCCTGATAGCCCATTGCGAAGCTGACGTGATGCCGGACAAATGTCTGTTGGAGGTGACTAACCCTGAAAACAGGATCTGAGCCCCTAAAAGATAGGGCGCCCTTCTCAAAATGTGCTCCCCTCTCCAGAGATAGAAAATTTTGACAATTTTCGTTCAGATTTTCACTTTTCTTAAATCTCTTCAGTAATCGACTGACATGACACTGACACCAACTCCATATTTAAAAAGCCCAAAAATGACCTTCTGACATCACTTTAACAAGGTTAAGACTCAATTAAGCAAAATGCCTTAGTGAAGCAAAAATTTTGGTTTTGGGTACAACACAAAATACACACAAAGTTTGAAAAGGGAATCGTGGCTTGTATTCCTAGGCATAGCAGCAATGAGTTTTATTACTAGGTAAGTCTCACCAATTCTCAAGGTTATCTGCATACAATCAAGGGACTATAACACATTTTATTGGTATCATAGGTTATTCTATACACAAATACCAAATGACTAAAATTGTGGTGGATTAGGCCATATTATATCATGCATGGTCATATTATTTAATTGCGAGCTGATTTTATATGATGTAATCGCACCATAAAGCTGCGATCCTTATTAGGATCCACTTAATCTTATTGTAGTGGCACTTCGCCATATCAAACCACTGCTTTTTACCACCTATCACAAAGACTAAGTCTTTGGTATTAAGTTCTAGTTGTTGTGATTTATTTAGTGAAGTTGTATCCCTTTCAGATCCTTAGTCACAACATTCAAATTCTTGTTATTATTATTGGTTTGCATACAAATTCTAAGTACCATTTGGTATTATTGCTATATTGTCTAGGATATTTGAAATGAATAAAGGCTTTCACTTTGAACAATTAAATAGAAGCAATTTGGCAATAGAATTTAGTTTGATTGTTCAAATCAGCTTATCATTCAAGCATAGTTTTGATATATAAAATTGGAGAAAAACTAAGTTACTAGGATTATTTTTAACTAATTCCCGATCCCATACCCAACCAAGCAAGACTTGAGAACGACAACAAGAGCATCCCTGGAGCAAGCAAGGAGCATCTGTAATAACCACCCTAGTTTTTAATTTTTAGATTTTGTGCCAATGACAATCAATAATGTAAACTTGCAAATAAAGGAATATTGTTGTCATAAAGTCTGATACAAGAAATCAACTTACACACTGATCTAGGTGGATACTTGTCGTCAAAAATAGAAGTGTTCCACATGCTCCAAATTTTAGCACCATCTTGAAGAACCTAGAAAACTAAATCCGACACAATTTGAACGAGGTCAAAAGGAGCTCGTATGTTCAAGTTATGCTCGGTCAAACCTTGGTCAACTTAGGGCTCAGGTCAATAAAAAAGGTCAAAATTCACAGTCCCCAAAAATGGTCCAAAGCAGCATCATGTTGAAGAGCTCATCGCCACGATTTCGACGCCATTCGTTTCATCGAAAATGGAGCTCGTACGACGAGAATATGGTCGGTCAAAGTTGAGGGTTGACCATGACGATGTGGCAGGAATGATGATGTGTCAAGAATGATGACGTGGCAAAAATGATGACTTGACTATTTAAAATATAATTTAAAAGCTAAATTCCCTTAAATTTAAATTATTAAATCTTTTAAGTTTTAAAATCCCATACTACGAGATTTTTAAGGGGTCTTAGAGATTTTTAAGGATATTAAAAGATTTTGAGAGGATTTTAAGGGATTTAAATGGTAAAATGGCTTAAGGAATATAATCCGTTCTTTGTAAATATTTTAAAAGGGCTTAAAATAATCTTAAAGATTATCAGTGTTCCACGGGCCTGGGGGACGGGGAAACGGGGGGATGGGGAAACGCGTTTCGGAGACGGGGGGACAAAGGGCCTAAGTTTGGGGACGGCGGCGGCGGGGTGTTGGGGTGGTGGTGCTGATATAGTTATAAATATACTTATAGTACTTGAAAAACTAGTTTTGAAAGGATGTATAACAATATAACAGTATAAGAATTACATTTCAAATGAAACTATAGGAAATTACTCAAATTACTAATTAGTAAAATTATAACATAGCAAAATTTGAAATACTAAATCTAAATACGAAGATATCTTGAATGCTAATTGCTAAATAAAATTTGACAAATGAAATTGTTTTTGTAAAATTGAAGGTAACTAGTGGAGAGTACCTAGAAAATCAAATGAATTCAATGGGAGTTTGTGGGCAATGCCCCTAATGGGTTTGAGGGTTAGCGCCCTTAGTGGGGTCAAGGGGCAGTGCCCCTTGCGGGGGTCTGGGGGCAACGCCCCCAGTGGGGTCAAGGGGCAGTGCCCCTTGCAGGGGTCTGGGGGCAGCACTCTGGGCCAACAAGGCAACGCTCGCGGGGTTCAGCCTGGGTCGAGGGGAAGCGGCCACTGCTAGGTCCCCGGGCAAACCCTTCATGGTGTACATCATTTCAGCATTGGACAATAAACTCCAAATTAAGACCATCAAAGCCACACAACCTTCATGGAACACATCTCTCCCGGGCCTCCCAGTGAAACTCCCCGGGCGCCTCCTAGTCTCCCAAGAACTTCCTCGGGAGCAGCCTTCCCAGCTGAGACTTGATGACTTGAGACGCCTCCTGCTGAAACTTGGAGACGTCTCCCCGTCTCCCCGTCTCCTTGGGAGACACGGAAACGTTTCCCCGTCTCCGGCGGAGCACCGGCGGCGGTGGCGGGACGGCGCGAGACGCCAAGTACCCGTCCCCCCGTCCCCGAAACGTCCCCGTTTCGGAAACGCGCCATTTTTGGGGGGGAACGCGTCCCCGTGGAACACTGAAGATTATTAAAAAGGGATTTGGAAGATTATTTTTGTAAAGCTCATAAAGAATAAGAGCTATTATTTAGGAATGAGTATTTTTGCAAAAAGTATATTGTTAGCCCGATTTGTTAAATAATAACCTCTTATGGTTATTATTTCCTCCTCCAATGTAACAGAACCTAACCAAAGGCTAAAATAAATCATGTACGATATGTAGGGGGTTATTTGGTTAAGGGGGGAGTTATTTCATTAATTACGGTGGTTTTCACCCCATATAGTAAATTTGATGTATAAAAAGGGGTAGAAGGAAGGGTTTTCAACTAAGTGATCTAAAAGTGGATTTTGGTGATGATTTCGGAGAGATGAAAATTTGTGAGAGATTTCCAAGTGAAGATTTTTGAATAGTGAATTTTTAATCCTTATGCATTTGAAGATTGTTGCATTTGTTGAAGGATTTTCTTTGTAATTCATTATGGTTCGAGGAGACGGAAATCTTGTAATAGGTGGAAGAACTTGTAACCATTTTCTGGAGCATAATAGGATCGGTCACTCTTTGGAGAGGGACCCGGAGACATAGTCACGACTGTGGTGAACTTCGTTATTAGATTGTTTGCACTTTCTCTCTTCTTCTCTCTCACATTCTGCTATCACCTTGATTTTTAAAGCATAATTTCAATAATGTACACTTGTTTTTGAGTTTCCATTAAATTGTTTAAGTTAAGCATTCAATTATGCAACTAGTCTAGATCCTAAATCAGATCACACACATCTGCTGTTATAAAGTATTGATGGATATTCATTTACCAAATGATGCCAATACATGAAATAGACATACATATGAACTCCCACATTAAATACCTTGAAAAAAAAGGTGAAGATGAGTGTTTCAGGTCTGAAATCAAGAAGGAATTGTTGCAGGTCTGCTGTTCATACATTGCAGGTCATAACAACCATGAAAACTCATCAAGAAACCCTTCAAATCAGCATGGAACACCTCTAGTGATAGCTATCAGCAACCATATACACCCAACTCCACAAAACACCTCAAAAATGCAAGGAAATAGGCAACTACAAGCCTGTTATAAACTTTCATTCATACCCAGCTCTAATAGAAGAGCAAAAACAAGAGCGACCAAATAGTAGAAATTTCATAACTCTTGAATGCTTCATCTATGCAATATGTCTAAATGCCTGAAAATGATTGTCCAAGCCTAGGCACCACCAACCAGGACCCTAAACCCCTCAAAAATGTAGTGCTTGGACTTCTTGGATTCTCACACCTAGCACCAAGGTTCTTGAACACATGGTACGACCCTCGTAAAAATATGTGCCATAAACATACAATCCCAGAAAAACGCCTCGGAGGAGTCGCCCAAGTATGAGGAATACATTAAACACAACACATTAATTTTGAACCCTAACACGATTTTACCAACAAGAATGGATGGTAGGGCCTACTCCTAGAGGGTTGTACGACAAGCAAAGAAAGAAAACTTAAAATGCTTCAATCACACAAAAGAAATCTTTGAAAATCATTACTAAATCACTTCCAAAAATCTGCAAGTCAAGACACTTCAAAAATCTTCATATCTGAAACCCTAATCTGTAGACTCTATTTATTCACTGGGATGAATTCCAACATACTATGAGAGTAAACAAAAATAACTTACAGAACATAACATACATACTAGAAGATAATGCAGAGAAAAATCATACTTGTCTTTATTGATAGAATGTATGCTAGTACAATCATAACATTAATAATCATAGAAACCCTAACCGTGTTTCCTAACTACATGACTCACGTACATAAAGTATGCTAGTGGTGGTTGAGAGACCGACCGTCACGTCCCTTCATTACAACTATTACTTCGTCAGGAACTTAATTCCCAATACAACTAACATGACAAGTACATAGAAAATATTAACATTAACTAAAGTCTTATTTACTTATGACTCACAGCCGACCAAGTACACTCTCAATCAACTACATCATCCCCCCCACAAAGTAGTCATCTTCTAGACGATTGAAAACCAAAATCGAGGTACCTCTCGGCCAATACTCACTCCCTCTTGGCCAATGTCTCTTCAAGTGTGCTCGGCGACCAACTGCTCTTGTGACTTCTGAATGTAGTCCACCAGCTCTTGCTTGGTAGGCTTGGGCGTCTCTACTCCTAGCCACCCGTGTGAGATACAACATTGAAGGAATTCGCCTTTGCATTCTAACTGCATACCTGCGATCCTCTTGGCTAGCTGCTCTGGTTGTACAGTGGTGGTTGGCTCCATTGGGATTTGGTAATTCAATTGAATCTGATGGGGGTCTGTGGGCAATGCCCCTAGTGGGGTCAAGGGGCAATGCCTCTTACGGGGGTTTGGGGGCAGCACCCCCAATGGGGTCAAGGGGCAGCACCCCCAACAAGGTCGAGGGGCATCGCATACATCATTTTCATCAGTTTTCAACAAGTTCCAAATATTGTTGACCAAGCCCGAAGTTAGAAATTTCGGCTTGTTTAACTATATGATCGTTGATTGTACTGTGATATTATCTTCTCCACGTCATACGGATTTGTGTCTACCTTTCACAACGCTTCCAATCAAACCATCAGTCCTACGATGTACTAATCTCCCTCATGTTGCCACTTCAATCACCCTCCTCATACTGCAATTTACTTCTCTCGTGCGTCTATTTTCCCCCATCATACGATGTATGGATTCCTTTGTGTCACCAGTCATACAATGTATGGGACTCCCTTTCACTACTACTCTATTTACTTTCACCGTATAGATCTGAGTTGGATGTGCAATCTTCACCCTACAATTTTATATGGTTCTTTCTCCTAAATGTCATATTGTCCTCTGCTCGATGCCTTCTAATTCTCATACAGGAATTCCTTCACTATTCGCACGATCTTCCTTGTCTCCATGTACAAACTTTCCTTCATTATCTTTTGTAGGAGATTCTTTGCATGCTTCTTATTCTCCACTTGTCGTACTGTAGTGTACAGATTTGCTTGTATGGAAAATCCATTTGAATTTCCAAACCGTACGAGTGTGATGTTCCTTGATAAATTCTAATAACTCTGCCTTCAATGTTGAGAATGATATACCGTAAAAGTCAATTTTCAGTCCTAGTGCGCTTCTTATTTGGATTAGTGCTCACTAATGATACTTGGTAGTATAGAAATAAGAACAAATAAGCATCCTTTATAAGTTTGATATAAATATGTAGTCTGTAATGGACTTGTTTAAGACTACAAATCTAACTCCCTATAATAGTTTATTGTTTTTGAATTCTTCAGTTAATCCTTTTGCATATGTTGGTCGAATATGCTGGTGTCAAGCTTGTTCATTGTTTCTGCCTTGAGAACCCACTGATCTATGCGAATTGATATAGGACTGGATGTTTGATTTATCTTAGGAATATACAGCATGTAGGATATCTGATTGCTCCCAACGGTTGACTTGATCTTCTTGATTCGCTATGTTATTGCTCTGCTACTCTCCTAACTCTCTATGATACCCAAAAGAACTTGAACAAATTTATCTCAATGTGCGACCTTGATTGATCATGAAATTTAACATACAAGTCAATTGTGTATCGAATTTGTCTTTATGATATAATGACTGTTATTGTGTAAAATGCCCTGCCTAGCAATACACTTGGCTGTGATGGTTAAGATGATTTTCCAGAATAGATTCAATTCCAAACTCAAGTATTGATGTTGCAGTATAACACTGGGATCAATCTTCCACTATACAATAATCTATCTTCTGAACTTAAGACAATAGATCAATGGTTACACCCGCCCAGATCTGTCTATCAGTAGCATCCACTCAATTCGATGGCGTCATATGTAGAGTAAGTAGTAACTTCAAAATGTTCTTGGTCGCTATGATGTCGATCCTCTGTAGAGTGTCCTCTCTTCTACACTTTTCGATGATGATCCCCTTTTCATTATCACTCGTGCCTTTATATGACGCGATTTCAAGAGACACGTCTTCTGCTTGGTGTGCATCCCTCTCACCCGTGTCTCTTCACCAAACTAGTGATTATTAATTGCAACCATGAACATGAGTTTGTGTTTCATCGGCTTCTTCATTGTGAAGCTTCAACTTTTCCTTAATCATTTAATCTATCATCAGCTTCTCCATTGTGGTGCTTCAATTCTTTCTTAATCTGCCACTAGCACCCAAATTAGTCATTATATATATATATATATATATATATATATAATAAATAATAATTATTCTATTTTAAATGCATGTATTCATATATGTTGTTGTATACCATTTAATCTATAAACATGTTAAATATACTTATCTTGGATTTCCTTCTTTCGTGATGGGGACATCACAAGTCTCCCCCTCTTGTTTTTGCTTGTCCTCAAGCAACTTATAATGTTCTCCTTAACATTTTTAATCTCTTGATATTCTTGTCCGGTACACCTGTCTGATCCTAGAAAAAGATTGTAATATTTTTTCACATTTGATCTCTTTCCAAGCCTTCTAGATACCTTATTTTGAAGTGTATCCAGCCTTGTAATCTTGGGAAAAGATTGTAACATCTCTTCCCAAGCCTTCTGGATACCTTATTCTTAAGCGTACCTAGCCTTATAATCCTAGGAAAAGATTATGACATCTCTTCCCAGGCCTTCTAGATACCTTACTTTAAGTGTATCCTGTAATATCCCTTGCAACTTATGATCTAAAGTTAAGTTCTCAAGGAATACCTTAAGGGTTACCAAAAATGCAAAACAAAGATCTTGGTTACTTTGACCTTCTAACACTTTAGGATTTTTCACCTAAAGGAGAGGAAATAGACCAAAATTTCAATGTTCACACTTCTTAAACCACTCTAGAAAATTCCCTTCAAACCTGGCCTAAGTTTGCCCTCAAGGAATATTGTCAAACACTTCACTTGCAATCTCTTCACTAGCTGTTTCTGAATTTCAGTTTGTTTGCTTCCCTTCAAATGGCTTCAAATGAAATCTAATACCTTGCAAATTATTGCTACAATATCTAGATAATGAACTAGATAGACATGCAAACTTCTTCTGGCTTTAAAGATGCAAAACATGAGAACTCAACTTGAAAATACACTCCTACAGCCAACTGTCATTTTTACAAACACTTGACCAGCATACTAAGGAACCATTCAATATTATCATTACATCAAATATATTGCACACAACTTATAACTTCTTATTGATATGTGCTTTCTTATACAATGCTAATGATAATAGCCAAGACTCTTGGCTTAACAATTGAAAATGCGAATAATGCCAAGTCTGATTTTCTGAATAACACCTACAGCAGCAACACTACTGATTACTATTGACAATGTAAACCACTACAAATGACATAAAGAACCTGGTCATGAAGTCGCCTCATGCTGGGAATGAAGAAGCAATCAATATCCAATGCAAAGAATCACTCCTAAGCTCAGATCAAAGCTCTCTACCAGCCGCCCCTATTCTGATGAAGAATAATTATATAAAATAATTCGCAGCTCCAAAATCTCCAAATAAGCATCAAAAATCATCACAAGTCCTCCACCAAATGAGCACTCCAGCTAGTGAGTGAAAACAATGGGTATATGAACCTCCATTAATGAAAACATGGACTCCATGAACTGGTATGAATGACTGTAAATGGATATCAGAACTGATGGCAATCATTGCATGATGCAAATCAACCTTCTCAAGGCCCAATCGAACAAGATTCAATGCCTCCATGATGTCTTCCAACAAGCCCTTAATCGAAACATGCAAAATCAAACCAAGGTGAAGCCCTCACATGCAAAATCGTGGCTCCATGTGCTAACTGTAATAAAATACCAGATTAATATCAACTGATATAAAATACAAAATGATTCTCCCATGATATAGACTGAATGCACAATTGCAAACCCTGTATGAAGTTGTCTTTGCAGACCTGTAAACCCACTGCCTACAAGTCTCTATCTCCTTGGTTTATCAACCTGGAAGATCACTCCTTCAATGGTTTCTCAGCCTTTGAAGAACATATTCCTGTGAAATGCAAAACATAGAATGGTCAAGAATGAAACCCAAACCACATATAAAATGTAAAAATCAATTATCCACCATTGGGTGCCCAAATCTCAATGCCCAAGGAAAGAGGTTGCTTGCATGCAAGTTGTAACTCTCTTGCCATTTGTCTTCTGACTTTTAACCACTCCTTCCCATTGGTCGTTTGTCCAACAATGCCTTTTACCAATTTGATCAAAAATTGTTTTTTCTCCAAACCCACGCCTACTTGGGAATGATAAATGTTTTCAAGTGATATCAAATGTCTACAATTAAATTTTGTTTGATTAAATTTATCTTGAGAAGCACACTTTTCCTAGTTTTTCCATGAGTCCTAACTTACTATTTTCGAACAACCTAACTTACTCAAAATAGAAACTACTATTTTTAGAAAAAGGTTATTTTTAGAAAAAAGGGGACATGACAAGTCCCCCCTTCCCAAAATTGCTTGTCCTCAAGTAATTGTAAACATATATCTCCAAGATCATATAGCCAAGTTGATCAATCATACCAAACTACATACCAAGCCTTGATCATGTATTTGCATGAAGTTGCTTCTTCCTCTTAAGAATCTTTAAGAATCCCAGAAAAAATGTTCCCGTGTTGTGTAATATTATGACACCAATATTTAATATGCAACCTCATATCCCATATTATGTCCTGTACCGAAATTGGAGGCAAATTAATTAAATTGTCCAAATATTGTTATTTCATGAGGATGACTAATTAATTATTTTAATTAAATTAAATATTAAATTAATTATTATTAAAGTTATCCTAAAAATAAAATATCAAAAGGTGACTATATTTAATTAATTTAATAGTATGTGACTAAAATAAAATAATATCAAAAAGTCACTTAATGAAATAAAAAAATATTTTATTCTAGAAGCTTCTTGGAGACTTGTTGAGAAATCTATTTAAGAGGCTATTGGCTAAGCATTTGAACACACTTGAATTGGTATTCACTTTACACTTTACCTATGGGTAAATAGCTGAAACTAAATGCTTAGCTTGCTAGAGTGCTGAAGACTCTAGGGTTCCAATTTCAGTTGTGAAACAACAACCTGTTGTTGCGTGTTTTATGACATTAATCAGAAACCCCTGTTTCCTCTAACTCTGAAATCTGACAATTTTGTTTAACTTTCTGAAGGTTTTGAGTTTTTTGACCGTTTCTAGGGTTTTAGGCCTTAAATGCAATGGTACGATTTTTGCAAGGAATTGGAAATAAAATTCACTAAAAATCAAATAGCTCTGGAAATGAAATAATATCAATGCCAATATCCTTTATTCAACTTTTCTACTGATTACAATGATACCCAGATGCATGCAATAGATAAAATAATGAATTTGCAATATTTTATGAACCTGGAAATCGCTGCAACAGAAGTACAGTAATGTACGGCTGTGGTAAATGATGATCTTCTCCCTCTGGATGATAACGTCTGATGATGTCCAAATGGCCTGCACCTGTACTGGAGATTGTGGGAAGTGAAGGAAGGAGGCGTTTCTCATATGATGAAGAAACACACCTTTCTCAGCAAGTACGGCCTGACTGTATAGTACGGCCTGCTGCTGCACAAAATGAAGATAGTACTGCTCACTGGTGATTGGTGTCTAAACTCTGGCACTAGCAAATGTTCCTGATACCCTGGCGCTACCACAGGTGAAAGATGGAAACCAAGTGTTAGGTATTTTCTCCAGAGATCACAACTCGTCCTTTTCATGACAGTACGGCCAAGTACAGTTTGCTGATGTGAATAAATTAAAAGTACGGCCTTTCAAGAAGATCTAAATGCAAAGCTTATGGCGCCTAAATTGCTTGATAACTCTTGGAGGAAAGTATCTCTCTGAACCCCTGAGTAAGCTTTGAGATCTGTATTCCTGAGAGCTTGGAGATGGTACGGCCTGCTGTACAAAAAGTACGGCTACAGCAGCAATCATTAAATTTGTACGGCCCTCTTCTAAACCTCCAAACAACGATAGAATAAACCTTCTGGAATGGATTGCCTTCTGAAAGAATAAACTCTCTGAAACCCTGATGAAAACCTCTGTGAAGTTCAATAAATTCTCTGAAGCTCTGTAACTTCTTCTGGATGAAGAAATCCCACGACTGGCAATAAATCAGATGTTATTTCACATCCTCTGAACTGCTTCGAAGGAGATGGCTCGTTCTCCGACGATTTCGAGACGAAACCCTAAGGTCTCAGTGCTCTGGCAAGACTCGATCAATTCCTGATTTTCCAAAATGTCATAATGGCTCTAATACCAATGCAAAAACCTTTATTCCTCTCAAAAGGGCGAATTCCTTAATAATAGGGATTATTAAAATATTTCAACTTTTAATCTTTTATTTCTTCAATAGTCTCAGCATCAATTTTAAATTATAAAAATAACCTCAAACTGGCCCCTTTTAATGTTGGGCGCCCCCTTCACTGAATCACTTAAGTTATAATTAAAATATTATAACTTTATATTATATTCACCAAATAATTAATATTTAATTAATATAATTAAATATTAATATCTCCCTCGTTATTCGTCCGATGACTGATCCGTCTGAAGCTGACGAACTTTGAAGTGATCCCGGACGCTGCCAATCTCATACTGCTAAAAATAGCAGGGGTCCCACACTGCCTGCCAGGAACTGCTAAAAATAGCAATTCTGCAAAATGTCTCCGAATGAGCCCGAACGAAAGCCAA
>VDFB02153629.1:0-73980 GCA_007258455.2 Sequoia sempervirens
TAGAGGCAATGACCAAAGAAACCAAGGAGAGTCAAAACTCATAGAGCATGGAGGTGAAACATCTACAAGAGGTGGATATAACAGGGGTAGAGGACCTCAAGGAGGTTCAAACAGAGGAAGAGGAGCAGGCAGGAGCAATTCTTATTTTGCAAACATGAAGTGTTACCATTGTAATCAAATAGGTCATCCTGCTTATAGGTGCCTGGAGAAAGCATCTTCATCAAGCAATGAAAAGAGAGTGGCTTATGCACAAGAGGACACCATGAGTCCTAAGGCATCTGAGGTCAGTCATATTGAATCTGAGGTAGGAGAGAATTTGATGTTCAACAAATTCTGATCAGACAACCAGTTAAAGAAGAACCAAAATAGAGGAGGGCTCTATTTAGAGTAAGGTACAAGATACTTGGAAAAGTGTGCAAGGTCATAGTAGATTTAGGTTCAACAGACAATATCATATCAGAGGAGGCAGTAATGAAATTGAAATTAGAGAAGTCACCTCATACTAACCCCTACAAGGTCACTTGGCTAAACAAAGGGTAGAGTGTTTTAGTAAATGAGCAGGTAACGATGGAGTTTTCCATTGGAGGATACAAAGATAAGCTGATTTGTGATGTATTACCCATGGATGCATGCCATCTTCTACTAGGCAGACCATGGAAAAATGACAGAGGTGCCATATATGATGGGAGAGAGAATACAATCTCATTCAAGAAGGATGGGAAGACTTTTAAGTTGCAGTCACTATCAGAAGAAGAAGAGGGACAGTCAAAGGCACCAAACATCATGTTGAGTAATGGGAAGGAGTTCCTTAACAATATACATCAAGGAGGTGAAGGATATGTGGTTTTAATGCAGTCAAAAGATGAAGAAGAGACTAAAAATACAATCATACCAGAATCAATCCAAAAGCTGCTAGAAAAGTATAAGGATATTGTCAGTGATGGTACACCTACAACTTTGCCTCCAAAGAGAGCTATAAGTCATCAAATTGACTTCATACCTGGAGCTTCATTACCTAACAAAGCAGCATACAAGCTTACACCAAATCAGAATCTTGAGGTAGCTAGGCAAGTGAAGGAGTTGTTGGATCAAGGCTTGATTCAAAAGAGTATTAGCCCTTGTGCAGTACCAGTGGTCTTAGCAAACAAGAAAGGAGGTAAGTGGAGACTTTGCACTGACTCTAGAGCAATAAATAGGATCACAATTAGGTATAGGTTCCCTATTCCTAGAATTGAGGACTTAATGGATTGTCTTGGAGGTGCACAATACTTCACCAAGTTGGATCTCAAGAGTGGGTATCATCATATCAGAATTAAGGATGGTAATGAGTGGAAGACAACTTTTAAGACAAATGATGGGTTATATGAGTGGAGAGTGATGCCATTTGGTCTCTCCAATGCCCCTAGCACATTCATGAGGCTCATGAATGAAGTGCTTAAGGACTTTACAGGGATATTTGTGGTAGTGTACCTTGATGACATCCTCATATACAACAAGACAGCAGAAGATAATTTGAAACATGTGGAGCAAGTTCTTAGAAGGTTGCAAGAAGAGAAGTTGGCAATCAATCTAGAGAAGTGTGAATTCTTTAAGCAAGAGCTAGTCTATTTGGGTTTTGTAGTGTCCAAAGGATCATTGAAGATGGATCCAAGCAAGGTGGAAGCCATCCTAAATTGGCCTACACCAACCACAAGGATTAAGGTAAGAAGTTTCCATGGATTGGCTCAATTTTATAGGAAATTCATAAGAAATTTTAGTGGTATATGTGCACCAGTCTTAGATACAATCAAGGGTGGTTTAAAAACTAAGTTTGTGTGGACTCAAGAAGCTGAGAAAGGGTTTGAAAAACTGAAACAAGAGGTGGCAACTCAACCAATTCTCTTATTACCTAGCTTTGACAAGTTGTTCACTGTGGAATGTGATGCAAGTGGAATGGTAGTAGGAGGAGTGCTTAGTCAAGAGGGCAGGCCTATAGCCTTCTTTAGAGCTCAATGAATCAAAGAAGAAGCATTCAACCTATGACTTAGAACTTTATGCTTTGGTTTAGTCACTTAGGAAATGGAGGCATTATCTTCTACCCAAGGAGTTTGTAGTCTTTACTGACAATCAGGCACTCAGTTTTATCAACACTCAAGAGAAGTTGAGTAATAGGAATTTGAAATGGATGGAATACATCCAAGCTTTTACCTTCACCATCAAGCACAAGAAGGGACAGCTAAACAAAGTGGCAGATGCATTGAGCAGGAGATTGTTGACAGTCCAAGAGATACAGATCAAGAACATTGGCATAGAGAGTTTCAAGGATCTATATGGAGATGATGAAGACTTTTCAGAGGCCTATAAGGTATGTTCTAACTTTGAGAACCATTTCCATAGACAATACTCTGAATATACTTTGCAAAATGGGTTATTGTTTAAAGGAAATCAGTTATGTGTCCCAAGAGGTTCAATGAGGGAAAATCCGATTAGAAAACATCATTCCAACCACAAAAATGCCTAAAGGCATACATCTAAGTCATAAACTCATTCTATACTTCCACATTTTTCCTCGTGTGCTCTCTATGGGGTTGGAGGAATCAATCACTGATTCCTGCTCTAGGCCTTTCCTTGTAAGACCTCCTTGGTGCTTTGCTTCACCAATCTAACCTATAGGTCCCTACTCATGACTAGGTGCCCTTGGTTTGTTCATAACTCTCTCTATCATTCATCAAGATCACACATTGACCCTTCTTTTGCCCCTCCTAAAGCTTCCAACACATCCATTACCTCCACATAAATGACATCCGGTCTTCATGCTTCCACATCGATACAAGTGCAAATGAAAATGAAGAAAGTAATCATCTCCTTATCCATTATTTTGACATGACACGCCTTTGCTCTCATGGTTGAATATCAAACCAAAGATGGTGGGCCTCTAGAGTTCCAGTCATCTTCTTCCTCTTCCACCAAATGTTGTCCCGATCCATGTCCGCCAAATTTAATTAGTTTTTGAAAGCCGAACTCCCGAAGAATGTAGCTCTCTACCTTCCAAACTCTTCATTGCTACAGATAATCTTTTGGATTTAGTCATTTGTACCATTATGGTTGGATGTGTTTGAATCCTTGCATCTGGAGGTAGCCAAAACCTTAGTTCTCAGATGGTAAAAGAAGTAATGCTTTTCTTTTCTTTTTATGAGGACCTAGTAGTGAGAAAGAGGAATTTATAGAAAATGAAAAAAAGAGAAGACATAAAAATTCATGGGACTAATATATCACTCAAGCATGCTAGCTAACAAGGACATGAATGTAGTAGATTTAGTATGATAGGGGTTGCAAGTGTATATTTGAGGAATATATAAAGGAATGAAGAAGAATTCAATGGACTCAAATTAGTGTCAAATGTTTTCTCATATTCTAAGCATTTTCCGTCCTATGGTAAAGTTTGAGGAGGCTCCAATAGTTGAGAGTTTAATGAGTACTTATAACTTCTTTCCATGCAATCATGATTAATTAGAGAACATATAGGGAAACTTGATAAGCTATGCAACAAATGAAGAGAATATAGGGTATTTTGACCTAGTCTTAAGCATCTCCAAGCATCTAGGAGATATTGAAGGAGTCAAGGTCAGGATAGAAGTTTTATTTTTGGTTACATTGACATCATGTAGGACATCCATAGTCTTATTCTTGGTTACGTTGACATCACAAAAAATTATATAGGATGGAGTAGAATGTAGCTCTACCTTTGTCAGTTCCATGTTAAATTTTTATTATATATAGCTTGCTAGTGTAGGAATTCTAAGACAAACAATCATGGTAGGACCATTCTTAAAAGATTTCAAATAATAACCTAGTGAACCCATATACTCTATGACTATATATGCACAAATCTAAGATTAAACTTAGAATTCATTAACTTTAAGTTCTCTTTATTCTATATTACCTCGATTGAAAGTTTGCAGCAAATCTACTCGCTTTTGAGGTGTTCCTTGAAACCTCAACAACACCATTCAACATCAAAATCACATATTAAAATACCATTCAGAAAACAATGCTATTAACACATGTAATAAATTTATAATTGTTTACTAACTTTACATACCCCACTGATAGGTGTACTACAAAAATAAGTAGATTGGCTAGTGTACCCAGGGTCAACACTGTGACCCTGCAATTTTATTAAAATAATAAAACTAAATTAGTTAATCTTGCATTTCACAATCGAAATTTAATAAACTAAATTCAATGAACATGTTGAATTTTACTTGACTTTCAATACCATATGCATCATGCAGAATGTCAGCCGCCCTCTCCATCCCCATAGATGCATATGGATCAGGTTGCGTAGAAGCATATGGATCTTGCGTAGCACCCTCCTGAGGGCCGGTAGGGTCATACGAACAAGTGGCTCCACAAGATCGACACACATGGCCTCGAAGGCCGCCACCTGAAGACTCCCTTGGATTACGTTGTACAATGGGGCTAGTGTGGTGGATGACACTCCGAGTCAAGGATGTGATCACCTGCAAAGTCTCTACATCAGCAATCTCCTTTGCAACTGCAGGCATCACAATCTGCTCACGAGGCAGCCTAGCGAGAGGTTGTCTCCCCTGTCGTGTAGGATCCAGTTATGCACCGGGCCTATCCTGTGCTGACCCCCCACCTCTCCCCTAAAACTCCCTCATATCAAAATAATTCACGATTTGGTTCAATACAAACTCACAGTATAATTTCCTAAGAAAATATTGGGGGACTTCACAGTTATTGCACGGTGGGTAATCAAATACCATATACCATCTGTCATAAAAATGGTTCCTAATCTCTTGGTGGTGGCACCAATGAATAGGAAACCTCTTTGCATTGAGGGTGAGATTTTGATTTATTTTAGGGTTAGTGAATAGAGAGCACAAATCGCCTTTAGTAATCTTTAAATCTTTTACTTGTTTATATGATAATTTATCTGCATAATATGCCCTCGATGTTTGCCTCCTATTTTTCCATCCAGATATTTGTTGGGTAATTGCATCTACATTTTTTAACAAATCCTTCAATGAATCTACTAGATGTATTCTTTCTGTGGTTGAAGAATTTTGATCACTCAACCTACTAATAAGATCCTCAACTTCTTTTCTATTGTTTTCAATTTCACTCCTCAAATTTTCTTGAGTGCCAGGAGGGTATTGAGAGAATGGTGGGGGAGGTTGATTTTGTTGTTGAGGCTGATTTGGTTGAGGATTTTCCTCCTCTTGTTGAGGATTTCCAACAAATTAAAAAAAAAACATTCATTTCTAAACTAAAACAAACAAAATCAATTTAAAACTAACAAATTCAAAATGTAAATACCAAACAATACTTACCTCTTGTATCTCTTCATCGTCGTGGCGCCATATTTGTGAAGAAATCCAATTGTTGTTGATGAATTTTGAAGAAATCACCTCTCCAAGAACGCGAGTGCATAAAACAGGGTTTTTGGCCACCGGCGGAGCTAAAACACAAAAAAACCCAAATAAGAAATGATATTTGGATTCGCTTTTTTTTTTGCTTTTAAAAAGCCATAACGCGAACGTGTTATGGCTTTTTTTTTTCTTGTTTGGCCACAAAAGTGCGACCATCTTGGTGCACTTACCCACCTACTTCTTATTTTTTCTGTGAATTTTAAGTACTACTACATTGAAATTTCAAATTTTCACCAAATAGACTTCTAAAAAAATAAAATAAACTTAATGTTTAGAAACTACATTCAATTTTCCACATATTCTATTCTTGCATATTTTTGAAATAATATAGATAACTTATTCAAATTTTTATGTCAAGTTGCCTAACTCTTATTTTTCTGAATTTTCATTGCCACTTAAGGGCCTGTTTTTTCCATGATGATCATGCACATACCCTTTATGGGAATCATAAGACAAACATGAATATATATACAAACACACAAAAGTAAAAATATAAAGTTAATCTTTCATAAAAAGTGCTCCTACTAATCTAGATAACATCAAAGCTCTATACTTGGAGACTCACCTATGGAAAGACATAAGGATTGAGCTTCAAGTATAACATATCTTGAGTATCTAGCAAGGTGAGTGTCAATGATCTTCTATACTTGGAGACTCACCTATGGAAAGACATAAGGATTGAGCAATATAACATATCTTCAGTATCTAGCAAGGTGAGTGTCAATGATCTTGTAAATATCAATGATGAAAGAATATCTATGTAGGACACAATGATGCACTCCTCAAGGGAAGATACAAGTGAATAACTATTGGTATACTCAACCAGTTCTATAGTTGTCTAATACTAAAAACATCAATGGGAGTAAGAATAATGTAGGTGAAGATGAAGGTGCCTTTTTTTCTTGAATAATAGGTGTAGAATGCTTGATAAGAGACAATGAACATAGATTAATCTTAGGCTTGTGACAACATGGAACTTGGAAGAACTATGGTTTGCACTTGGGTGATGGGTGGGGAATATCTATATCAATAGTGGCCTAGGGTGGAACACATCAAGAAATACTTGATGGTGGGTGCACTAGAAAGACACTAAGGAAGCAACAGTAGTGTTGGAGATATAACACTGATGTTAGGAATTTTTTTTGTCTACACCTATTTGTATTTGTAGATATGTGTTGGAAGTTCTAACCTCTAGAGATGTTACACCAAGATTTGATGGTGGTTGTATAATAATCTTGCATGCATATGGTGTGGGATTTAAGATGTAATTTGTGAACAATATGTGAATGTTTGGAATGGTTGCATATAATTTGTGAGTTTCTCTTCCTTTATTGATCATATGATCTCTCTAAACCATTAAAAAATTGTTTATTCATATCACATATTGGCTCTTGTCTAAATTAAATAAAGAAACCAAGTTTTTCTCTCTTGAAATTACTTGTAGTGTGAGAATCAAACTAAAGTATGATTAAAATTAAAATGTTATAAATTTAGAATTTTTGAAATGTGTGATTAGATATAATATAGATCTTAGAATGAATAAGGATTAATAAAAGGAATCAAAAGGATAAGTAATAAGGTCTTAGGTGGTGACAAAACCCCACCCCTCCATATGTAGTTATAACTTTTATGTTCTTCGGGTCAAGAATAATAATTTCACTTACATGTATGAGTAAGATGTTCTTAAGTTCATGAGTGGAGTGCACATTACTCTTAAGATAGAAATAGGGGAGGTAGGATAGGTAACCTCAATAGTGTGTAAGTTCTAGTGACTTGGCATATCTCTAATGCATGATTGTCAACCACTAAGTTAGCAATGCTAACTCAAAATTTCACCATATTTATACATCTTTATTTTGAGTTCTATTAAATGTGTGCTTAGTATGATTGTCCAAATACACCAAGTAACGAAATGAGGTTGTCTTGAGTAGTATTAGGATTAGGAGACCAAGGGACTCATCTTTAGTTAATATGGTACTTGAGAAACTACATAATAGAATAATGGGAAAGTGAAATAGTGTGAATGAGAGAAAATTATAAACCAATAATTAACTTAATCAAGGCTTCATCTTAACCAAAAATAATATATATATATATATATATATATATCTATATCCTTGTAATATGTGGAATTGTGAGTAGATGATCATTGAGATTATTTAATTTATGAGTTTGTATCAGCTTAGGTATAACATGTGTTGTTTGAAATCCTATTCATATGGAATTAATGCATTACTTTCTTATCGGTAAACCAACCTCTCAAAACCTATAGAACCATATGCATAGATTAATAAATTAACTTAAATAACAATGTGATCAAATCAACTAATCTAGGGTGTTTAAACTCTTTAGGATAACATGTGCTTAAACTAGTCGATGTGTACCTTTTGAACACCATAAATATGAGAATTTCTCAATAGCTACAAGATTTTACTTCTATCTCATCACAACCAAGCTTAAAAAATATACTATGAAGGAATATGTAAAGGACAATTATTCTCTTAAAATATAGCTCATCCTAGACTTACCTAGCTACACACCATGTCTGAAATCATATGACCTACTTATGAATTAAGATTAACTATAACTTCTTAAACTTAGAATAGTTAGGAAACTATGTACTCTCCCTACAAAAGAAACCAGTCATATCATGGGTTTAAGTCATCTTTCACCAATAGCATACAAGTAATAGACACTAGGAGCTACCCACTTTTATAATGTTTGGGTGGTTTTCACCAGTAACATGTAGGTGATCACATGTGATGAGTTGCCCACTTTTATGAGTTTACTGGCCTTCACTAGTAAGATGGAGGTGATAGATGCCAAAAACCACCTACTTTCATAGTGTTGAATTAAATTTTACTAGTAGCATGCAAGTGATAAATTACAAGAGATACATATATTTTTATAGTATTTAGATAGGATTTTATTGGTAGCATTCAAGTAATGGTTATGATCTACCTATCTTAAAAGTTTAACTTACAATCATTGGTGTATCAAAAGGAATATGTGTAATGTTAGTGTTGTGTCTTGCTTGGTGTATGGTGTATTTTTATGCCTACTATAAGTGATACACAGTAGGCACTTTTACTAGTGATGGCAAGTAGTATGGGATGGTTGAATTTTCATCAATGTTGGCAATGAACCAAAATAGGGAAAGAGAGATGGTGTAGTATGTGATGCACCATCTTTCCACTTTTCAACTATTCATATTTATTATAAGAGGGCTTATGTGTTGGTGAACTATGTAATAGGAAGTTGATAATGTAGTAGAGTTCATTTTACTTCTTATACCAACTATTCACGATGTGGTTATGTGTTTTAACTTCAATGTTGGCATGGTAATTTTATGTGTACTTGACTTTGAAGTTTTACCTTTATATCCATTAAATATCCATGGATTGTGAGCTTCACTTTCCTAATAGTTCTGTGGAATGTTTTCAAGGGGTGGGTAGGTGATTGTACTCACATTGAGGTATTATCTTGCACACTAGTTATCCAAAACCATTTAAACCTTTTGCAGACTCTCTAAGGACTCATTCATGCCTAGTGGTCATCTAGGAATGAGTTTTCTCTTATTTAAGTTGTTGGAATTTATAATTATTGTAGATGTTAAATATTCTAATTGATTTGATTAATGAATTGTATTGATACTCTAGGAACACTTGCATATTGAGAGGTTTTGGTGTAACTTATTCACACATGTGGCTGATCCATGTCATGATTATAAGTAATATTGTAATACACATCAATGAAAATTTATGTCATCACTTCTAATGTGATGATCCTTATCATTCTTTATTAATTAATAGAATAAAGATGGTGTTCAAGTATTATGTATTTACCTCAGTAGATTAATATTAATGAATAAAATGCTTGGTCAATTAAGATTATATTTAAGGTGTAATGAAAATTATAACTTAAAAAAAAGTTAATAGTAACCAAGAGGTTGTTATAATGTACATCTTTAGTCCATGATAAAATTGATTTTAGAGCTATTGTGCCTCTACCACCTAAGTGGGGAGTGGTCATTATTATTGCTATTCATGATGCTCAAGATGGCTAGGTGACTATAGATCCCCCCTCAAGAAAGTCATCTTCTTAGGCTAATCCTTGTCTTTAGGAGGATCCACATCCTCCTTCAAGTAGTATGATAGGGTGTTCTTAGTGTATTTGTAACTAGATAGGCATCTCTAATCCATTATTGAATTTGAATTGTTTTAAGAGTTATTATGCCTCTACCATCTAGATGGGGAGTACTCATTTCTATTACTATTCATGATGTCCAAGATAGCTAAGTGGCTCTAGATCCCCCCTTAGGTGGGTCACCTTCTTTGTTTAATCCTTATCCTTAGGATGGTCTGCCCCTTCTTCCACTAATACAATAAATTATGCTTAATATATTTGAAACTATATGCTGCAATTATATGCATCTTAATAATACATTGATTTACGATATATTGTAAGCCTTTGATATATATAAGTTTTATTTTTTAATTAATATAAAAAAATATTTCCAATAATATCTTCATCATTAAATTAGTTCATTCCTTTAATTAAGACACGAGTTCTGAACTCTTTCTGAATTGAAATAGAAATGAAAGTTTGGGTCTAGGAAGATGAAAAAATTTCAACATTAAAAGAGTGATTTTGTTTGATCCCTCTACGGACCTTTGGATAGACTAAGATAATCATAGTGAGCAACTTTAACCTTTAGTTCGTGCTATAAAAAATAATTGCATGCTCTTAGAGAATGGAAGAGATTTTTCTCATGCTCTTGATTTTCCTTTTTCATCACTAATGTTGGAGTGATGTAAGCTTGTGCTTCTCTCAAGATACGTTAAAAAATATACCATTACCCTATTTAAAATGGAAAGAAAGCATACAAATACTATAACTAGAATCAGTCATGGTCAAGCCAAGCTGGTCTCATATTGTATTATGAAGAACATCACATACATGACACTCAAGAGAAAACAGTAGTTTATGATTGAGCATTCTTGTATCCATAGCTTTGCACGTATAAAACCATGATCTCCCTTATTAGAAAAAGAAAATTGAAAGTACCCAACAGAGATGAAATAAGACTAATTCCAATGGTGCATCTACGAGCAACTTCTATGTTTCACCTCGGACTTGTCGTCCTTGCATTAAGATGGTATTGCCTTGTGGAACAAAGCTGCAGCTGCAGCTCCAATGAATGGACCCAACCAGAATATCCACTGCAAAATAACCCATCATTTCAATCAATATTCTAAACAATCATTAAAAGGAAAAAATCATAATAATGGAAGATTCTTCTTCTTACATGGTCCTCCCATGATTGCTTATGACCATAAACCACAGCTGCTCCGAAGCTCCTGGCAGGGTTGATGCCTGTACCAGTAATTGGAATTGTCGCCAAATGAACCAGGAATACTGCAAGTCCTATTGAAAGGGGAGCCAATACCTGTAACCAACTTGAACATATTAGTTATCTATGATGATCTAAGTGTAAAACAATGGATTCAGGAAAATTTATCGTTAGCAATTCACTGTCACCAATTATATTCATCGTGTATACAATTCATTGTCGTGGTATATTCATCACGTATATTTTTTTATGCATTCAGCAGAATCTATGTACTTTTTCTTTTTTGGGCTCTCTTGATCCTTTAATTGTATATGTGTTGAATATACTACATCGATGAATTGCTGACAGTGAATTGTATACGCAATGAATATATCCTGACGACGAATTACTGACAGTGAATTATTGACAATGAATTGCTGGTGATAAATATTACTGACTGTGAATTTTCCTGATACCTAAAACAATATTTACAGATGCCCAAAAGTTTTAGAGTTCAATATAGAGTGGTATGTTGTATTTGATTACAGGTATATGGGAGTTGCGAGCAGCAAGTTTAGGATCAGTTGCAGAGAAGACAGTGTAGACTAAGACAAAGGTGCCAATTATCTCTGCAGTCAAGGCTGTTCCCTGTGTATAACCATGTGTCACCTTGTTGACTCCTCCTCCTGTAATGTAGTAAGTGCTTTGTAGGGCTTTCACCATTGCTACTCCACACACTGCACCCAAACACTGTGCCACCATGTATAACACTGCTCTGTTTACAGATATCTTTCTAGCAAGTAACCGCCCAAATGTAACAGCAGGATTCATGTCACCACCTCCACCTGCACAAATGTTTACACAAAGTGTATGTAAACATACATATCAGATCTACATTCATATAGAGTGGTATATAGTATTTGTTTACAGGTATATGGGCATTAAGAGTAGCAAGTTTACCTGATCAGTTGCAGACAAGACAGTGTAGACTAAGACAAAGGTGCCAATTATCTCTGCAGTCAAGGCTGTTCCCTGTGTATAACCATGTGTCACCTTGTTGACTCCTCCTCCTCCTGTAATGTAGTAAGTGCTTTGTAGGGCTTTCACCATTGCCACTCCACACACTGCACCCAAACACTGTGCCACCATGTATAACACTGCTCTGTTTACAGATATCTTTCTAGCAAGTAACAGCCCAAATGTAACAGCAGGATTTATGTCACCACCTCCACCTGCACAAATGTTTACACAAAGTGTATGTAAACATACATATCAGATCTACATTCATATAGAGTGGTATATAGTATTTGTTTACAGGTATATGGGCATTAAGAGTAGCAAGTTTACCTGATCAGTTGCAGACAAGACAGTGTAGACTAAGACAAAGGTGCCAATTATCTCTGCAGTCAAGGCTGTTCCCTGTGTATAACCGTGTGCCACTTTGTTGGCTCCTCCTCCTGTGATGTAGTAAGTGCTTTGTAGGGCTTTCACTATTGCCACCCCACACACTGCACCCAAACACTGTGCCACCATGTATAACACTGCTCTGTTTATAGAGACCTTTCTAGCAAGTAACAGCCCAAATGTAACAGCTGGGTTTATGTGCCCACCTACACAAATATATATTTCAATGTATGAGATAGCTCATCACCACCTGTAAAAGTGACAAAGATTGATTGAGAGAACTGAAAATGAAATTATTATTATTATGTATAAATAATATGAATATATAATGTTTTAAGTATATTTTTTTCAATTGTATACCATATAAAATGTCCTATTAAATTGGAATCCATTGAAAAATACTGTCCAGTCGAATTTTCATCAACCAATGTTGGGCAGTGCATTAGCATAAACAGAATTATTTTTTCTCTAAAGCAAAAACAACTTATATATTTTAGGTAGAATTTTAAGATCTGGTTCACACCACAACAACGACAAAAAAAATTGGAATATTTTAATTCCAGATTAACTCGAAACAAATAATTTATAAACTTGATTTAATTGAATGAAAAATAATATATATTGTTTGAGCTATTTAATGATATATTGAGTCATAATTTAAATTAAGACAATTGATGAAACAATTTTTTTTGGAAAAAATACCTATACAAATAATTCTTTAATCAAACAATATTTATAAACATTTTGATGTTTTTTAAAATCTCAAATCTCAACTTTCACAATGATATATGTATTTTTTAAGTATCTATTAAAATCATTTTTAATCATCATTTTGCATTTAAATTCAAGTGAATCTTTGTTAAACAAAATAATTTGTGAACATTTCATCAATAATCAAAATTCTTTACAAAAATCTCATTAAGTTGTCTAGATAATAATATATTTATTTCAAGCTTTGCATTTGATTGTTAGTAAATGTCTGTAAGAAAAATAGGACCCTCTCAAGAGAGTTATCAAAGGAAGAATATAGGGAGATAGAAGTTTGAAGAAATAAGAAGTTTTGAGGAGGCACAAGTTGTTTCCATTTCTTAAATGTTATGTAGAGATTGTTCAATCAAATAAAGAAAAAAAGGCAAGAAATTTTATTTTAATTTCAATTAAAGAAGGAAAGTATTGACAACTCTCTAGAGAAATTTCTATCTATTTTCCCTAAAACTCAAATGCATTCTCTTGAGAAGGTGCTCATAACAAGACAAAAGATTGATCGAGATGTGGAAATTGAGAATATTAGCTGGTCATTACTAGTGTTGCCTCATGCACTCCATCCAAATGGAATGGGAGTGTGAAACAAGGCCTAGATCCAACATGGAAAGAGAAAGGTTGAAAATGGTTAAATCCTATGTAGCTAGAATAGGAAAAAGTCCCCTAAATCGAACCTAAGAAGAAATATATATATCTTATGTGGGATGGAGAGAATAGAGGGTGTGTATGAAGGATTAGAGTTGCAAAGAAGTTGTTGATATTGAAATTGGGGGAAAAATTAAAGATATGAAGCATTATATAGAAATGACATTGATAAGTAGATTCAACTCCCTTTGGCCATGCCTTCTACAGCTAAAATAATGATGAATTCCCACTTGGTTTCCTTTAATACAAGTTCCTATTGTCATTTATCCTTATGCGAGGATTTTTTTTTCATAATTGTGTGTGATTCTCTAGATGGTAGAGATAGGATTCTTGAGAAAGGCCCTTGGTCTTGGGATTTGTAATATGGGGAAGCATTCTAATATGGGGATAAAAAAATTTGTTTGGAGCTAAGAGTAGAGAATGTGGAAATGAAAACCAAGAATGAAAAGCAAGAAGAACAAAAGGATGAGAATGTATTTATATGCAATAGGTGCCTAGCAACAAGCTAATGTTATCTTATTCTGAGCTTGAAAAGGACAACATTTATAAAATTACTAAGAACATTTTAAAATTACTTCTTGTTTTTTTCCACAAAACAAACTAAGTGTTTAGAACAACAATGATTTTCTATGATAGATCTTTTTTTGAAAGAATTTTCTTTCAAATATTAGAGGAGATGGTGAAGAAGTAATGGATCATCATGATGCACCCTAAAAAGACAAATAGACTACAATAATTAATTAAAAGGAAAATTTTAAAAAAATCTATACATATATTTTGTGATCTCATATTAAATAAAAATAAGATAATATAAAGATAAGATTACTTTATAAACTTTGTTCAAGTATAACTTGTTAACTTTTCATTTATTTAAAATATTATATCATGTTGCATCCTATATATATATATATATATTGAGAAGTAGTCATATTTTTATTTTAAAGTCTGAGTCCCAATAAAACCTCAAAAAGAATGTTACTTTGTAGATGATTAGAAACCTACATAAAAGATAAGCTATCAAATCAAGATTGACCTCTCATATGATATTCCCTTGGAGTCAATACTTCTAAATACAAATGCATAAATGAGAGCATGTACCCAGTTGAATACAGAAGAATCTAAATACAACTGCATAAATGAGGGCATTTACCCAGTTGAATACAGAAGAATCTAACATACTCATACACTGCTAACAAACCAACATTAAACTTAAAGGACACTACTTTGAGATAGCATTTCCAATTCCTCATCCAATCTCATTGTTTCTCACTTCTCCCAAAAACTCTCTCAAGCACAGAAATTCCAACAACTGATTCAAATGTTCTATCTAACATATTACCTGAAAAAATGGTAAGCAAAATAGCCATAGATAACTATTTGCAGTCTAGAAACATCCCAAGTTCATTTTAAACTAATACCTGAAACTCCTGCAGTGCAATAGACAAGCACAAAAATCATTCCACCAAAGGCCCATGCTATTGCCATCACACCCACTCCTCCACAGGGGCTCTGGTCATTGTCATGGACATGCCCTATCACAGTGGCAACTGTCACATACAAAAACAACAAAGTTGCAACAAATTCAGCTATTATGGCCCTGTAAAAAGACCATAGCCTGAATTCCTTCAAGTCCAAATTAAGCAAAGCAGGAGAAGGATCACTCTCCTCAGACCTAACACTATGAATTCCTCCTTCATGAGCCATATTACTTGGGTGATATATCAAAACCAAAACTTACATGAAGAAAGCCTTGCAGAGACACATTTAGAGTGAAAATTCTGCACATGATAAACAACGCAAATATAATATAATTTTCAGTGGAAGATAAGATAAGCCTGATTTCTACCCACTCATTGCTTTATCCTTTTAGACTACAATTTGTTTTGCTAGCGGGTCTTTTCTTTTGAAAAATATGTGTGTAGTTCAATTCTTTGTTGCACTGAGTAATTCCGTTGCGGCTCTGCTGGTCACAAGTTCTAGTCTCCCCCGTCCCGTGGTACCGGAGGGCGTGTCGCACCAGCGCCGCCGGTCACGTTAAAAAGTTTACCAGGCGCACTGCAGTTTATAGGGGGTCGTGCTACCCGATTCCTGCAGTCTAAAAAAATAAAAAAAATTCTTTGTTGCACTGTAATTCATTTACTAGAGAAGAAAATCATTGTGTCTCTGTTAATTGTCTCCATTTTAAAGGACATTTAATCTTATTTCCTGTATCTCTAAGCTGTCTATCTTACAGCTAAATAATCTTATTTCCTTTATTTCTAAGTTAACAATCATACAGCTGGGCTTAAACAATACTCCACATTGCATCACAAAATCTTATTTCTTTATCTCTAAGTTGACAAGCTTACAGATATATAATATCATTTCTTCTATTTTTTTTGAGATGACAATCTTACAGATTGGTTTAAACATTACTCACGTTTGCATTTATCTGGTAATAACGTATGTCTTTGTTATCTGTCAGTATAAATCTGTACGAATTAAAATGTGCTGAGTATTGATTGATATAATGTAGCTGAGATTTGTGCTGTTTTGGAGTCTCTAATTTTTTTGGTCGGTTAGTTAGTAGTTGGTCTTGGTTTTTTGATATCTACTTTTGAGGAACTAAAATTTTGAATAAATGTCATATGCTAAGAAAATCATATTATAAATTTTATTTTTGATTTTTTAATGAATAAGGCATATTTGATTTTTATTAACTTTCAAAGATAATAGTACATAATTCAAAAAAGACAGCAGGTGGTAAAAAGGCACACTCTCAATGTCTAATTGGATAGAGTCCAAAACAAAGACAAAAAATATAGTAATAAGGGTCAAGCCAACACAACATTAGGCAGCTAAAGCAGTCCTAGCCAAAGGGGATCTTGATCAGCAAGGTTTACATAGAAAACTTCAAGTACAACATTATCAATAGGCTCCCAACTAGTAAAAGTGCCCTCCTCTTTGAGAGTATCTTCTAGATAAGCATAGATTGAGGAGATGGCCAAATCTAGGTGAGGAACCTTGCCAAATTCAAGCCACCCAAACCATGTCCAGAGAGGAGGTGGAGGGATATTAAGAATACTAAGACCATCCTTTGTGGGCCATATTATCTCAAGAACCTAGAGTTTGAGAGCTACAAGACTAGGATCTTCAATTGCATATGGAGAACTAGTTATGACCATGCCTATGCCCTCAAGGAGAAGAGGGATCAAGGAATAAAGTAACAATGTACAGAGCATTCCCATAGAGATCCAGAAATTCCTAAAGATGAGAAATTTCAAGTGCACTTAAATCTACATAAGAACATTAGAACAAATCATAGCTTGGTAAACATGAAAAAATGCTAGTTTGTAGAACACCTTATAAAAATAACTACATTTCTGCCTTTTGAAATGCTAACGATAATTTCCACCCTAAAAGCATGAAAAATCTAGGTACATAATTAAATGGAAGACAAAACCAATCTCCTAGTAAAACTATAGACCAAGAAAAGGAGCAAAGCCAAAAAGGCCTAAAAAAATCATGTATCAAATGCCAAGCTTCTTGAAATCTAAAACAAAACTAAAAAATGTGCCTGAGATTCTTGGGATTTCCATAAAATGGACACCAATGGGGCAGAATGAGCACCAATAGGGAGACCTTGATAGAGAATACACTAGACAAAATGAGCCAACTTAGATTCAATCACAACTGGCAAGACACACTAGAAAATGGTGATGCCACGAACCAATAGAGAATTGAAGCTACCAATCATGGTTCAATTGATTAACCATAGGAAGATGAGGTCAAAGCCATATATAACCTTTAGAAGGCTTGTATTTCTAAAAGGGTGTATCAAGATACAATTTCCTATCCTTCCACCATGACTTGAAATATCTCATCCTAATTTTATGAATCATCTGAGGGGTGAAATTAATAACAACATGAAAGGTCTCTTAATCTTGATTAAAAAACCTATAGTTCATTTTGAATTCCAACCAAGAGATAAAATTCTTGGTGACATAATGCATAAAGTTTGGCAACACCCTAATGTCTCTTTTAAAAAAGAGAAAGACATAAATCCATGTCACCTTAGCTAGAGGAAGATCTTGAAAAGAAAGAACTAGATACCACTAAATAGAATGCTAATTGATAAAGAGACCAATGCAAATATTGTTTCTAGCTCATAAAAGCCAGGTCTTAATGGCCTCCCAAGCTTTCTAGATACTTTCCAAATATATGTTGAAAGCATAAAATCCATGAATAAATAAATACAATATCATCTTTTAGATTTATCTATAACAGAGAAACTTTTTGTCTTAAAAACTTGTATTTAAACTCTTGTCAATCTTACCAAAGAATTTTGAAGTTACTTTGTGTAACTCATTTCAATTATTTATAATTTTGTTTATAACTAGGGAAAATTATTTATCCTCTCCTCATATTTCTAATTTATATTATATTATTGATTCAATAATTTATTAATTTTAATTTATTTATTTTGATAATGAATTCCTTTACCTAAATGAACATTAGAAGAATTCACATATAAAAAATATTGTATAATTTATCTACATAAAAACTATGGTTTTTCTTTTAATTATTTTATAATTTATTAATTTATTCTATTAACTTTATAATTTTTATTTCTTATAAAGTTTTATCTACTTATATAAAAGTTGTACATTTTTAATTATTATTTTTAAATATTTGATATTATATTATTCTTTTGATTTTATATAATACTTAAATGGTAAAGGGTTAAGAGGGAATAATTCTTGTGTGAATGTAACTATTATTAAGTTAAAGAAGAATAGGAATATAATTGACTATTGGGAGCTCTATCTAGAGGTTCTATCAAACTTAATTTGGATGCTAATTTGTGAGGTAATCTTGGGGTTATATGGGCTAGTGTTGTTCTTTATGAAAATTATGAAGCTTCCTTCATAACAACTCTATTTCTTAAAAAGATATTTCTCGCTCTCCCTGTCCTCTGCCCCCATTTGAACAGCCTGCACACATGGTGGATTATGCCTTGGGGGTACCCCACGGTCACCCTCTGTCCCTCCCTAACCCGAGCCTAGCCTTGTCACATGTGAACTTGTGTCCCTCAGGAGACACTCCTAGCAGGATAGGTCTTTTGACTACGGATCTTTTGGTGCCTCCCGTGTCTTCGGTTGAAGTGTCAATGATTGAGATTCCTCCTGATGCTCTTGGGTGGAAGGATATTCTTACCAATAGTAAACAAAGCTCTCTCCTGCCTCCCTCTCATGGGGATGAGGTTATTGTGTCTGGAACAGACTTTTCTATTTCTGATTCGGTCAGCAATAGGATTCTTTCCTCCATGGAGAATGCAGTAGTGGGTCAGTTTCTCTCTTTCCGCCCTACAGTTGATATGGTCAGGAGATGGCTTGTTGCTAAATGGCGACTCAAGGGAAGTGTGGACATATTTGCTATGTCTGGTGGTATTTTTCTCTTCAAGTTCACGGTGTCAAAAGATATGATATATGTTCTGTCTTTTGAACCATGGGTTTATGGTAAACACAGTCTGGCTTTCTGTCGCTGGAAGTCGGGGTTTGACCCTGATGTGGACCTCAATAAGTCAGCTCAGGTTTGGATTTTCTTTCTTGATTTGCCTCTAGAATACTGGGATGAATCTATATTCAAGAGCATTGGCAACTCCTTGGGACACTTCATTACTTCTGACTCCATCACCAGATCGAAGTCCAGGTTAGTGTTTTCCCGCTTCTGTATGAACATTTGTGTGAACAAGTCTCTCCCAAACTCTATTAAGCTTTGCTCTAAATTTGGGACCTAGGTCCAACCTGTGTGCTATGAAAATGTTGTGGTTTTCTATCAGAAATGTGCCAAACCTAGGCACCTTATTTCTGACTATAAGTCCTCCTTTAATAATCTTAATAAGGGAGACTCTGCTGCTTCTTCTGGTTCTCCGCATGGAATTGAAGACCCGCCCAAAGATGGTTCTACATCTTTGACTGCTTTTTCTAAGATTCCAAGCTATGTGGCTCCTTCGTCTGAGTTAGTGGCTAGCGAAGATGTACCTAATCCCAATGTTCCTATCCCTGAGCCTGTCACCAAGATTGACCCAGCTACGGGTATTGCTAATATGTATTAGCTATGAATAGGGATTGTGTTAAGGTGCTAGAAATAGAAAATCCTTCTTCTAGCATGGCTTTTGGGGGTGAGGTGTCTGTTGACAGTGCACAGTTGGAGGTGGCTTCAATAGAAACTAGTGAGAATATAGGAGAAGAGGGTGAATTATGGGAGGATATGGGTATTGGAGAGGCAGTTGGTTTCATCTCGGAGGATCTAAAATTGGAGTCTGCTATCAATGAGGAAAATTGGATAACCCCAAAGAAAAAAGGAGGAAGAAAAAGGTGGATGTGGGTGGTGAGTCCAAGCCAAGTAGTCCATGCAACAAATCCACGAGATTAAGAGAAACCACTAATGAGATTGCCATGGAAAAACAAAGGACATTGGAGGTGTCCTCCAAGAAAGGTCAAAAATGAAGGTCATGTCTTGGAATGTGCGTGGGATGAACAACTCCCATAAGAAAATTTCCTTAAAAAACTATGTTTTAGAACATAAGATAGATGTCTTAATTTTACAAGAAACCAAGATGAAGAAAGCTAATTTTGATAATTTTGCTAAGTACTTTTGGCCAAGGGCCTCTTACTCATACAGTGATGTTGATGGGTCCTCTGGTGGACTAGCAATGTTGTGGAACCCTTCTAGATTAAATGGCACTGAATTGTTCTATTGTCAGAGTAGTGTTGGTTTCTCCTTTACCTTCCCAGGCAGCTCTTGGTTGCTTATCAATGTTTATGTGCCCAACCAAAGGAATGCTAGATCTACTCTTTGGTTGGATCTTGTTGACTAGATAAAAAACAACAATGGGTATCATTTGTTGGTGGCTGGGGATTTCAACTCCCCCTATTTCCCTCGAAGAAAAGCGGTGGTCTAGTCGATTACTCTGACAGCATGACAGATCTGGCTAACTTTTTGAGTTCTACTAGCCTGATCGACATTGACTTGTCGAGCCAAGCTTTTACCTAGACCAACAGATGTATGGGGGAAGACTTGATTCAAGTTAGATTGGATTGTTTCCTTTGTTCTAGTAACTAGTCAGGCCTGCTTAGTGCCACTTTGAGGGCTTTGCCTTAGACAGTCTCTAATCACAATCCTTTCCTACTAACTTTGTGTGACCAGTCTATTGTCGGATCTTATCCCTTCCATTTTGAAATCATGTGGAATTCCCACCCGGATTTCAAAATGAAAATTGTTGAATGGTGGAATATTCCTGTGCATGGTTCCCCCACGTTCAGAATCTTTTTTAAGCTAAAACACATTAAGTGTATGGTGAAGGGATGGAATAAAAGGACCTTTGGGGATTTTTTCCAAGAGAAAAAAATCATTGGGGAGAAATTGAGAATGATTCAGGAGAAAATGGAGGAGGGTGATATCAGTCTTTCCACTTGTAACTAGGAGAAAGAGAACCGGAGAGAGTGGGAACAAATTCTTAAGAAAGAGGAGATGTTCTGGAAACAAAAATCTAGGGTTCAATGGCTGAAAGAAGGAGATAGGAACACCTCCTTTTTTCATATTTTTGTTGTCAAACATAAGAGGAGGAATCAAATAAATAAGTTACACAATGCTCAAGGTGAGGTGGTCAATTCACCTTCCCTAATTAGTTTAGTGGCAGCGGACTACTTCCAGAAGGCTTATGCAGCTCCTGATGAAGCCCCTAATCCGGCCCTCGACGATCAAAGCTGCTAGACTCGCTTCCAAATTTAATATCTCAGGCCGACAATATGGGGATCCTCGATGTTGTCTCACCTAAGGAGGTTAAGTTGGCCAATTTTAGCATGAGAGCCTTCAAAGCTCCTAGCCCTGATGGTTTCCCTTCGGCTTTCTTTCATACTTTCTGGGAGACAATTGGTGAGGACCTTGTTTTAGCTGCTCGTGATTTCTTCAAATCTGGTAAGATTCTTAAGTGGCTGAATCACACATTCATTGCTCTAATTCCCAAGGTGGTTGATCCTCAACATATGGTTGACTTCTTCCCTATCAGCCTATGCAATACTTTTGATAAAATTCTCTCTAAAATTTTAGTCAACCACATCAAACTGCTCCTTGATAAAATTATCAGCCCAACCCAAAAAGGGTTTGTGCCTAGTAGGCATATCCTTAATGCTACCATTACCACACATGAATTACTTCACTCCATGGATAGATGCAACTATGTTGGTATGGCCCTCAAGCTTGACATCTCTAAAGCCTATGACAAGGTGATATGGAATTTTGTCCCTAAAGTTCTTGCTAAGTTTGGATTCAATCAATTAATGATCAATCTAATAATGGAATGTGTTACCACAATTAAGTACTATGTTTTAGTCAATGGTTCTCCCTTCGGGTTTTTTCATGATGGGAGAGGTATCAAATAGGGTGACCCCCTTTCACCCTATTTTTTTATAATGGTGGAAGATGTCCTAAGCAGGAACTTCTTTAATATGTTGTCGGAGGGGTCCATAAAAGGAATTAAGGCTGCTTCTTCCCTTGGACCGACTGTGATCCAAAAATTTGTGGATGATACATTTCTATTTGGGAAAGTCTCGGTGATGGAAGCCAGGAAATGGAAAAATTATCTCAAAAACTATGTTGCTTGCTCTGGAAAATGCATTAACTACAATAAAATCATGATTTACTTCTTTAACAACACTCTAACTTGCAAGCTTGGGTGACTGTTGTTCTAGGTTGTCTGAGTGGTTCTCTTCCTTCGGTTTATCTTGGGCTACCCCTAACTTTCAAGGAAGTTACTCCTGAGTTTTGGAATTCTATACTCGAAAGGATTCAAAGGAAGCTTGTTGGGTGGAAAGGCTCCTTACTCAGCCATGTTGGTAAATTATAGCTTCTTTCTGTTGTTCTTCAAGGTATCCCTGTCTATTTCCTATCCATTTTTAGGATACCTAGATATATTGCTGAGAAATTTGAGAAAATCCAAAGGTCTTTCCTTTAGTTGGGCACTGAGGAAAAAAACAAACTTGCTTTGGTTAAATGGGATAAGGTTTGTCAGCCAAAAAATGTGGTGGGCTTGGGATAATGACCATTTCTAATTCTAATAAAGCTCTTATGGCCAAAGTGGGTTGGGATCATCTAAGGGATAGGAAGGATTGGTGTGAGATCATGAATGCTAAGCACCTTCAAAACCAGTCGTTGATTGACTTCCTTTCGAAGGCTCACCCTTTGGGGTCCTTGGTTTGGAGGAGTATTTGCAATCTTCAAGATCTTATGAGGAATGGGATCAAATGGAAGATAGGTAATGGTAATAAAATCAGATTCTGGGAGGACAATTCATTACTTGACACCCCCTTGGAAAATTTTTAATTCAGGTCTCTTAAGGGTTCGGCTCAACAAGTGTTTGGAATATATATTAGTGATTATCTCATAGGGCCCATGGGAGCTAGAAAATGGAATGACATTGGCCTATGTTGTCCTTTATCTCCTAATCTGCATCTTCTTGCCAAGACTCTACAGGAGTTACTCTCCCTCACCAGACTACCCCCTTCTTACAGAAGGGATGAGTTCTTCTGGATCCATGATAATTAGGGTGATCTTACAATTAAATCTGCTTACAATCTGTTGACAAACCAAGGTATTGTCAATGATCTGTGGAAGAAGGTTTGGAATCGATACATGATACCAAAATTTAACTTCTTTTGGTGGATTGTCTGCCATAACAAGATCCTTACTCAGGAAAATCTAAGGAGAAGGGGATTCTAGATCCCTAACAGATGCTTTTTGTGTAAATGCAATGAAGAATCTATTGATCATCTATTGTTACATTGCCCTTTTGCTATGGAGGTGTGGGAGTTGGCTTTAGGAAGATTGGGGATTCAGTGGATTATGCATAAGGACATCACATCCTTTATCTTGAGCTGGTCTAGACCCTTTACCCATCCTTTAACTGGTGAAATATGGAATCAAGTCCCTCCCATTATATGTTGGTGCTTATGGAAAGAGAGAAACAATAAGATCTTCAGGAAAACTAAGATGAATCTAAAAGAGTTTTTTGGTATTGGAGCTTGACTAATTGCGGAAAATATCTCACTCTTCAAAGGGAAAATCCCTGACAAAGATCCTACTAAGATGGAAATAAGCATAGCTAAAGCTTGGCACCAGACCCTTGATGCCAATTCCTATGACAACTCTAGGATTCTAGCTCAAAGAGCCACTATTTGGAAACCCCCTGACAGAGGTTGGTTTAAATTAAATTTTGATGGGGCTACTAAGGGCAACCCAGGTAGAGCAAGTATAGGAGGTGTGATCAGGGATCACAGAGGGAAGTTTATTGCTAGTTATGCTAGGGGGATTGGTATTCATTCTTCCATGATAACGGAAGTAAGAGTGTTGTTAAAGGGCTTATAGATAACTATCTCCTTGGGGATTGAGAACCTGCATATAGAAGGTGACTCTAAGTCCATAATTGATGCTATTAATTTTGAAAGACTACTGAGGTGGAGTACTAAATACATTCTTCTTGACATTAGATTCCCCGTGTCAAAGATAAAATTAAAAGTGGCCAGTCATATATACAGAGAAGGGAACCAAGTTGTTGATGCCTTAGCCAATTATGGAACACATTGGAAACTATCCAAATGTTAGCGTGATCTAAGTAACCTTTCTCCTATCATTCAGAGTATTATAGTGAAGGAACAAAGCCCTTACTTGACCAATGATGGAAACTCAACTTGTACCTAGCTGGATTTTCAGGGGGTCCACATGCTTATCTGTTGGGCTATGTGGTCTAATTATTTTGATGAGATCGATGACTAGTTGTACTGATGAGATGGACAACAAGTGGCATAATTCAAACAATGGGATGGAGCCCATTTTGAAGAAGGAAATCATGATTTGCTATGACAAGTACCTTATGATTAATGCTAAGTTGGACCATACCCTTCGTAATCTCCTCATGGGGATCTTATTAAGCTATCGGATTTTCAAGTTCTTTGATCTTGATTTTGATGTGACTTGTAATTTTGAGATAAAGCTCCTTTTTGGCTTTTATTTATCTGCTATTATGGTTTCACGCCTTATAGCTTCTATTAGTGAATTATCTAATTTCAACCCGCCTCTAAAAGCTATCAACTTAAATGTTTTAAACTCTAGCCCCGTGGCTATCTTGCCTAGATTTATGTGCTTATTCTACGTGGAAGGAAATCCTTCCCTACCTTTCATGTCCCATTTGCTTAGCCGTTTGTGTGAGGAGATCCTCATTAATGCTTCCGCTAAGATTGTTTCTGGGAAATCTTTAACTCTTGCGTGTGACCTATCCTTAGGCTTGATTTCCAAAGACTGCAGTTTATGGCTTAAATTCCTTAATGTACGGGTGATTTTTCACCTTTCTATTATCTCTAACCTTCTATTTTTTCAGGGCTCCTGGTTATACTGTGAGCAAAGTGGAATCATGGGAGGTGATGGGGTGCAAATGGAGCTAGATAATTGCAGCAAATTTTGCAAGGATCCACTAGTCTGGCACGTTTTTGTTGAAGGTGGCCTTGCTCCTCTGATGGAGAGACTTGTGGGTCATGACCCTAATCTGTCTGCTCAGTTCGTCAACTCTTGGAAGGATCATCATGTGTCTTTGGGTGGCATCTCCTTTACTATGGATGAGGAAGTGATAGCATAGGCGACGGGTCTCTAGAGTACTGGTATAAAGCATCTGAAACACTCAAAGACCCAGGACAACGATAGTATGAACAATTTTTTTTGTGGGGAATGAGAAGCCGATGCGTAACCAGTCGAGGTTTGAACGGGAGGCTCTCCCTCCACCATGGAACCAAGTGTGTCTTTCCTTGATGAAATATGTCACACTGGAAGGTAGGTACAAGACCTATTACTTCTACCATTTCCCTCTATTGAATCACCTTAGGCATAAAGTTTTATTAAGTTTTCCTTTTTACCTACTTATGGACCTCGAAAGTTCTATTGAAAAATGTGTTGAGTTTTCCGCTCTAAATCTTAATGAACCTACTCCCCTACTGCTCCACCAGGGTCTTATACTAAGACTCTACCACTTCCATCTAGCTTTGTGCCCGCCTAAACCCATTTCGATCATCTGCATTGAAGAAATTGAGCCTCCCACTGCAACCAACTTATCTTCGGCCGAATCTAAAAGCCCTGTCAGGAAAAATCACCTAGTCCTTGTTGACTCTCAAAAACATAAACACGTTGCTAAAAAGCTTAAGGGGAATGAGGGAAATTCACAATCTAGTGTGGAGGCTAGCTTGTGTATCCTCAAGTCTACCCTTGCTAAGACTCCCTATAAGCCCGCCCCAAAAAAAGAAAGGCAAGGAGGAGAAGAAGCCTCCGAGCAAAGGGAAAAATGTTGTGAGCAAGAACTCGTTGGGTGATACAGTGGTTGTGGAGACTGTGGTTATTGGTTGTGATGCTATCATTCAATGCTCTGGAAGGTTGGCTAAGAGCAGGAAAAAAGTGTAGGTTAAAGATTTAGACACTGAAGAGGAGTTGTTTGACAGCATTAATAGCAGGGTTGAAGAGGTGTCGGAGGGTGAGGAGGGAGAGAAGGCCAGAGGTCCCTACTCCATTCCTGACAAGGGAAAAGCTCAGAAGGAGGTTTCGGCCTCTCACTCTTTGGAACCTCTGGATATTGAGTAGAATGATCCTGACTACACTATGGGCGGCGGGGAGGATCTCTGTGTGCTTAAAGAAAGAATGGACAAACTAGACAAAAAATTATGTGGGTTGACCTGCTTCACGGTCAAGTTGGTGCACTGTATCACTAGTACCCTGTTGGCGGTCATGAAGGATGAGATGGAGATGAAGGAGACTGAAGACCGTCAAGAGTGGGTTGGAGATGATGTGGTTCATCTTCTATCCAAAAGCTGGGAGGATGCTAGCTAGTCTGTTGTTTGTCTGTGTGCTATCAGTCTGCATTTCTATTTTTTTGGCTTAGTGTTTTGTTATATGATTTTTTGATCTTGGACTTAATTGGCCCTTGTGGCTCCTTGTGAAGGGTACAGCACCCTGAAAATGTTGCTTACTTTATCAAAAACAACTCTATTTCTTGAGATTAAGCTAAATAACAAGGTTGAGTAAGAAGGATTATTAACAAGCATGGCGATAGCATCATATAATAGGGTGAAAAATCTTGTAGTAGGGGATTCTAATTATGAAAAATGCTCTGAAGAAAGGGAATTGCCCCACTTGGAAGCTCAAGAGATACTTAGAGGAGGCATGTTCTTAAATACTATGACTCAAGGAAATTATTTTCTCTCATTGTTGTTGAAATGCTAATGTAATAGCTAATTACCTGGAAAATTGCAGCATTAATCTCAATCCTTAATGATAATCTATTCTATTCAACCTTCCTCCTAGAGTGATTTGGATAAGTTTATATAATTCAAATTCCACAATCTTTAGGTTGTTATTTATCACATTATATTATAAGAGGCATTTTATTTGTGACCCACATCAAAAGGGATTAGTCTCTAATATGCCATCGTCCTTACTCTAATTAATTCATACAAGGGTCCATCAAATTAGTCTTTAAGGAGGAAGGATTAGGTGTACCTTAATTCTCAAGGATTTTCTTGCCAAGTAGTCATAGCAATACTTGTTGAGCAATCAAGTGTTTGTCTAATTCAACCTTTTCTACCCATGAATTTAAAAATATTGAGTTTTCTACTATTAGGGAGTTAGGAATTAGTGACAATGATGCACAACCTATCAAATTGGAGTCTCCTACTATTGGAGAGGGGATGGATTTAGGAGAATAAAAATATTAATAGAAGGAAAAAGGTTGTATAGTGCAAGCTACATCTACTATAAGACTACAATAATAGTATTAGAAAAAATTTGGAGGGCCTCGTGGTTACCCACTCCATGGGACACCTTGAGGTATCTAGTAATTTTACTATTCCTCTGTTTTGTCGGGATTTGATTCATCATGATTAGAGGCATAGGGAGGTTTTATTGGTTTATGTTTTTCCATTCACTAGATGCTCATTTGCTTCTTGTTAGAGACCTAGCATGTGAACAAGGTAGCAAATGGAAGCCAATGAGGTTTCAAAGTAAGCAGATGAAGTTTCCTCTAGTAAAAAGAATTATGGATTTTTTTTATATCCCTAGTTTATGTGTTTTTTGTGGTTTGATTGCCTTGGAGAATGATATTTTTTGGCCACTTTTGAAGCTATTTTTTGTATTTGGTCAATTTTGGGTGTTTGTTTTACTATTTATACATATATCCTTGATATTTTTAGAGCCATTTTATATAATATAATACTATTTTAATGATTTTGCTACTTCTCAAGGAGCTCCTCTAGTATAATTTTCTAATTAATTAATCAAAACTATTTATAATTCATTTATTCTTGTAAGGGAATAAAATTGCTTTTGCATATATCCAAGCTAACTAAATGAATGTATTTAAATAAAGTATTAAATTAACCTAGAATTAATTATTTTTCTAGAAATGTAATGATTGCAATAAATATATATTCAAAAATTAAATGCTCAAGATTTAAGACACTTAGCTTTGAAAATTTTGATAAAAAATTGTTGGTGTCATGAAAAATTAATTTGTCAATGACCACAAATTAATACTCTTGATGTGTTGATTTTTATAGACCAATCACAACACCAAGATTACACTGACTTTACTATACACAACCATTGAAAGTAGACAAATGTTGCAAGTTAGCCTTTTTGTTTGGAAAATTGGACATTTGTGTAAGTAACTTTTATGATCACTTGGTCACCTTATTAGTTGTTACAAGTGAATTTAATCAAGAACCACTCTTAGACCTACAACTACAATAAAAATAACACATACAAAATAATACAAACATATACATATATAGCTTCCATAAGTGTAAAATATACATTGACTCACATACAATGGTTTAACTTTATGAAAGAACTTGATATTAAATGATGAACATGCATTCAATAGGGAGGAAACCCTGATCCACCCGTAAATGAAAAGAAAATAAATGTACACAATATCAAAATACATTAAAATTAATAAATATTCTTCATTATAATTTATAGTAAAGTCCTTACAAAAGTAAATTCTACTAATCAACATTACATAAGCATAGATTTATGGCCTACCCTATTTTTCAATGTTGATTTATTACTCTTTTCTCAATATGGAATGTTTTCTAGGACTTGTGGAAACCTCTCCAAACACTAAGAATATCATCTCCCTTGCTATACTAGCACATTTGGTGATTGATTAAAACCTTATGTCCCCCTTTTTTCTCCACCTTTATTTCTATCCTTCCCTTGTGTATTCATACATAGATCCTTCCCTTTATTCTCATATCACTCATTTTTCTATTTACCTATAGCATACATATAAGAATCTAATCATTATGATTGGTGTCCTCTGTTGACTCTCCCACTTTATCCCTATGTGGCAATACCTTTAAGTTCTTCTATCCCCTATGATTATACACCCCTACTATCTTTTTTCTCTCTTCCATATTCACACACTCCTCTATTTTCTTCTTCCTATGTACTTTTTTTTCTCCTCCAATTCTTGACCCCTATTAAATTTTAATTCAATTTGCATTCCTCTAAAAGTCCATGATGTTATCTCTAAAATGTCTTAATTTCTATGCACTCAATTTTATTTTTCTCTATGTATTTATCTAGCATACTTCCTCCAACTCCACAAATCTCACCTTCTCTCTTTTCTTAGTGCCAAAAATAAGTACCGCTACTTTCCAATCATCCAATGGACTCAAACTAGAACAAAACTCTTGCTCAAGTATATATCTTAGTGCCAAAAATGACTTCATAAAATATCTAACCCACCAATTCACAAATTTAGGCCCTAATATCATATTCAAATATTCAATTTGAGTCCTAAAATTTATTAGGTAGTACTCTTGGTAGGTTAAAATATACACAAATCAAATACTCATTCAAGCTAGATGTAAATGTATTGGTAATAGGTTGGTTAAATGGCTCTCTCTCTAGTCAATAGTTAGCAAAAGGTTTAAAACTTCAATCTAGTAGAAAATGAATATTTGTATCTTTATTGGTTGCTGAAGTGATGCCCATGCATCAAAGTTCGAGGATTACAAAAATGTGAGCCCTTGCTTACTATCAAATTAGCATAATTGTAACTAATAGTCTATTTTAATACAAGTAAATGTGTATTTGAACTCCTACATTTTTCTTCTTTGTTTGTGACTTTAGTGTAATCCATTATTTTTCTTCATCACCATGTGTAACATTTTTTTCCCATATTCACAAGAAACCTCATGATATGTCCAGCATGTTAATCATGACTTTGAAACCAAAGTGTTTAACTTATCCTTGCAAAATTAGTATTCTACGATGGGTATAAGAGGAGCTAATAAAATTCCATGTATACTAAAACATAATGAGTGGCTAGAAGAACATTACCTAATGCATGACTATCTTGCAACTATTAAGTGAGTTTCACACTTCTAAATTCTTTCTCATTTTTTTGTATCCTTATAAAAACCTTTGTATATGGTAGATCCATGTTCATCTTATTTTGAATGTCACCCAACAACCCACATATTTCTTCTATAATAGAGCTTTTAGCATAGATATTTTCTTTGTGATGGATTTCCAAAAACCCATTTTTTATTTTTCTTCAATATAAATTCACCATTTGTTTATTTATATACTCCTACATATTTACCATTTCACGATACTTTCCATTATCCTCTTCTTCTTCCAATAATAAGATTTTTTTCTTCAAACAAATAGATTTTTCCTCATATATTATATACCCAATTTATCCTCTTCACCTTTCTCTAATAATCTTCCTCATCAAAAGGTTCCTTTCCACCATCATCCATTGTGTGTACTTATAGCATCATTTTTATTTCATTGGATTCTCCAACATGGTCTATGGATATTCCACTATCAACACATGTATCCATACATTCTATTATATTTGCTACAAGTACTTATGACATCTCAAAAATTATAATACCACAACATGTAATCCCACTCTTATGCTCTTTTTTTGTGTCTACTTTTGATGTTCAAGAATAAATTAAGAAATAAAGGCAATTTGATACTCAACTTCTCTCAAGAATTCCTTACCTACCAATAACAATGGTCTTGGGCTACTTTCTATCCCCTCTTCTTGGGTTGTCAATTGGGTGACAATATATCTACTACCATTCTTCACTAAGGGAATATGTATTATGTGATGTCCCATTGTATCCATGCCCCCGCTAAGAGATATACTAGACAACAACATTTGAATATTCTTTACAGCCGAACATTGGCTGACCCTTCCTCTCCAATTCGTTTCCTTAAAAAATATAAAATAAAATATGTATCCTATGTGGGCCAACTTTATTATTGAAAAGGGAAGACACGTATATGTATAGGATCACCCAAGAAAAGAATGAGACGATTGTTAATTAGTAAGCAATTATAGTAATGATTATAATTTAAAGACAACGATTAAAGTGGGAAAAAGCAGTGAAACTTCATGAGGTTGACTTCTTGTGAATAATTGCCTCCTTTTGTGAAGAGGCACGAAATAAATAAAAAAGGAGGGACAAAAATCAGATCGAAGTAGGGAGGAGAAAATAAATAAGAAGTGCAACAACAGACGTAATCAGATAAGTTCATATAAAATGATCATGGGAAGATTGTGAAACATGGGAAAATGTGAGGTGATGGATTTTGAATGGGGTGTGCACCTACACTTTCCTTCATTATTTCATTAGGAAAAAGATATCCCCTAGAGCAAGATTGACTTTCAATCATTAGGTGAATCAATCTTGAGAGAGATCTTGTTGTTTTCCTTATGACTTAGGACAGGGTAAATCGACCTGAAATGCACTTTTGGGAGATGAATGAAAAATACCAAATGAATGCAGTTATGCAATGCAATAAATGAAACCTCTAAATTAAATCTTAATTTGACAATTTGAAAAGTAACAACAGATCTGAGAAGGGTGTGATTTTATGCACCTGTGGCAAAAATGCTTTGTTGAGCATCCTCTTGGTACTCATTCGCCCAAGGGAGAATGGGTCTTGCTACAGGGATTAGGTTTTTTTCTTTTATAGTCCTTTGGTCCTTGGTCTACACTCCCAATTCCTCCATGTTTCACAGTCATAAATTCGGAATTAAATTCTGAAAGTGAGTTTTTGTGGCTTGATGACAATGTTGACAACTTTGCAACTTTGACAAGTTTTGTAATTTTTCTACTTTAATAGATCTTCAATCCTTCTTCAACCTAAGATCTGTAAAACACACAAGAGGGAAAAAATGTTTGTTTTTGGTGAATGGGGGTTTGCCTTGGTCAAACCCTATTTTGGTAATTCAACCTTGAAATGAAATAATGAAACATGAAAGGAATGATGAATGAACACTTGTTATGTTGCAACTCACCAAACCCTTGATTTGAAAAACTTGAAGGAATGAAACTCAACACATCTCTCCAAGGTCTTGATCTTGCATGAAATTGATTGATTAAAAATTGATCTTGATGCTTGAAATTTGACTTGAATTCTTGAAACCTACATCACAATGTTAGCTCCAAAAACATGCATGAATGAAGATAACTTTGACATGATTCTTGAGATATTGAATGTTGTAGCAAATGCTTGAGAAATTACTCTTGAACACCTTTGACAATAATCTTAGCTCTTGTAATTGATCTCTTGAATTCCTAGCTTGCTTCTGTAGGATTTGAATTGATAAAAAGACCTTGTTTTTATAGGTAATTCTCTAATTTCCCAAAAATTAAACATTACAAGCTAACATTTGAAATTGAATTTAGAATCATGAAAAGGCCTCCAAAAACATATTTTAAATTTGAATTTATCAACTAAAGGGGACCCATTCACCCAAAGGAGAATTGGTCCTAACCTAAATTGCTAGGACCTATTCATTTCGAGGTGTTAAAAATGATAATTGCATTAATTAAATCATGATTCCCCTTTCAGAAATTGCAAATAATTGGGCTTGTAGATGCATAGTTTTGATCCAATTAGAGGATTAATTAATTCCAATTAAATTATGGGACCCAAACATAGTAAGAAAATGTAAAGGAGAACATTTTCCAATACTACATTTAGCCCCCACTTTAGTGAGAGGATGAGCCATGCACTCAAACTCAAACTAAAGTAGTCAAACAAGAGTTAAGAGAGGTCTAAATGTACAATTGTTGGAAAGATGAGAAAACAAAGGTCAAGGAGGATGATCAAGCCCCTAAGATCTAATATCTCATGACAAACCAACAAAGTCACAAAGAGACACATGCCTATGTTAAATATGTACTAGTAAGACAAGATACACAAGCATACAATGCCAAAATTAGAGAGGAGAGAGAGAGGGGAATGGATCAAGGCTTGACTATTTGACCAATCAATATGGATCAAGCCTTAGATGTTTTTCTAAAAAAAATTAAAAGTGGAAACCCATTGTCCACTATGCACAAAAAATATGCTCACATGGGATAGTGAAATACGTTGTCCACTAGGTGAGCCCCAAAAATTGGCTAATGGGAAGGCATGCTAGGTATAGGCTCCCATTGTACTAACCATATGCACGTTATGCCTCTTATAACTTTGACAAGGTGCCACAGAAATGGTAACAAGGCTAGCAAAATGTGTTATGCTAGGAACTTATGAAAAAGGCTCCACTAGAAAGCAAGTTGTGTTATGCTTGGTGGTCATTTGAACAACATAAAGGCTCCACTAGCAAGAAAGTTGTGTTATGCTTAGTGGCCTTGATACATGCAATAGGATTGGATATTCAAAGGGGTTTTTCTTAGTTCATAAAAGGTCTCACCTTAGGGAACATCATGCCTAATGTCTCCAAGAGAGGACTAGTTGAGGATAAAATATTCATAACTTAGGGAATGCAAGTCGTAGCATCACCACTAAGAGGAATTTCATATGCCAAGAAAGGTCACAATCTTGAAGGACATCAAACCCAATGACACCACCAAGAAGAAACATCACATGAAGTAAGAAGACCACACTTTGAAGAAAACAAGGATCAGGGACACGTATGCCCCCACTTTAAAGAAATTGCTAAACACCATGATGTGAGCAATTAATTTAAAGTAGAATACAATAAATTCCAATACATGAGAGCTTTATTCGGAAAGCCCTATGTAAACATTTATTTTTGAGATAGAGCTACACCATGAAAGGAAGGTTTCCCCCCATATGCAATCATAAGATAACACATAAGGGATCCATATATCTAGGGTCAACATTGTGTCTTTGTTATAGTGATAGTGTAGACACCTAAATTTGGACACTTACATTGGTCCAAATTTATCCCTTTTCGTCTAAATATCCTTTTATTTGCATTAATTAAGTAATATTGTTATTATTTAATTAATACCCTTAAATTCTTCTAAATCCCTAAGGTATTTAGTTAATAATTAAATACCTTATCCTTTATTTGTCTTTTCCTCAAAGAATTAAATAAATAATACATTTATTTAATTCCTCACATGTCACATCCTCCATCACTTTTTCTTAATCCTAATCCACCTCCTAATCCCATCATTAGGGATGTGCACATGTCTAATCCATTATTAGGATGTGTCACATCCTCCAACTTTTTCAAGTTGGCTCCTAATTTTTATTAGCCACTAATTGTCTTCTAATCACTGATTAGCTTGTCTAATCAGCATCTTAGTCAACTCTCCCCATCCCCCAAGGAATTTTTAATTCATTTTTGTCTTCCCCATGTGAATTTAAAATTCCCTTTTATTCCTCTAACGCTCTCCTCTTCCCCATGTGGATGATTGAAAAGTCACATCACTCACATGGGTCAAAGTCCTACTTTTTGGAAACCTTGTCTTATCCACAAGATACTCCCAATCATGTGAATTTAAAATTCACATTTATTATCCCAATAACTTCTCTCATTCCCATGGTCCTCTCACTTATCACCATCACTCTCATCCCAAGGTACTTTCAAGTACTTCCACCTCACTTGTACTCTCTCCATCTCATTTGTCCTTGTGACACTTCATCCTCCACATGGCAAGATGTGAGGGCTTGTGAGTCCTCAACTCACCACAGCCCTTCATCTTGCCCATGTTGGCACAATCTCAACTGTTCAATTCTCTAGAGAATTCTCTGCTAAATATAGAGGATTTCTCTTTCATTCTCACATTATGCATTTAACTTAAAATCACATTTTCAAGTTCTCCAACTTCATCTCTCAAGCAACTTCAATCACTTGCACCCATCCTCCATTGTTGAAGCTTCAAGCTTTCATTATATCCATTTTGTTCACTTCTCACATACCCACATCTCTCATTTGAATCTTCATTTCATCAAGATCGTTTTGCATCCACTTTTAGCACTCTTGCCATCTAGGAGCACACATTATTGACAATCAAAGGTCCAACCAAAGATCAACTTGAACAAAAGTAAAATCTGTTGTTTATCTTTTCTTTTGTTTGAGTTCAACTAGGCTAATCTTGAGGTTGTGTGGTGTTGTTTCCTTCTTTGCATCATTCTATTTTGCATCACTTAGAATAGGTTAACTTCACTGCATCACATTTCTGGCATGCCTAATGGACCCACAAACAAGTCCCTTTCTTTCACGTTTTCTATTTTTTGACATTTTGCAGGTTCAGGTTGTAGAGAGGCGACCCCACCCCCAGTTGGGCGACCCTTCCCCACAGAGGGGTGAACCTAACCCAAGTTGGGAAAACCTGCCCCAACTTGGGCGAACCTACCCTCAACAAGGGTGACCTTGCCTTGCAGAGTTGCCCATCTGTGCCTCAGAGTGAATCTGCCTTCAGTTTTCCAGTTGGGTGAACCTACCCTACTAAGGGGCAGGTTAGGGGTGAACCTGCCCTACAAAGGGGAAAACCTACGCTATAGAGGGGTGAACCTGCCCCACAAAGCGGTTAACCTTCCCAAATAGAGGTGTCTACAAGGTAAAACAATAGTTTAAACTTCGTTTCCAGCTTCTGTTTCTTATCATTTTGAGGTACTAAACCCCTAACGTCATTTTTTGGTGAGTGTGTCCACTTTTTTCCTAACATTTATGCAGCTTGTCTCACACTTGTCGAAGAATGGAGATCAAACTACTAACACTTTTCTTGCAGATCGTTTCCACCGTTATTTGTTTACTTTGCTTATCCTTTTTACTTATTAATCTAGGTACATAAACCTAATTAGGAGGGAGTCAACATATTATTTGTTGTTTTTGAAAGTCTTTTGTGTCACCCAAGGGGTGCTATATCATTTAAATATTTCCCCTTGCACTTTGTGTGAGCCTGGGGAGTAGCCGAAAATGGTTAGTGTCCTCCTTTTAGTGAGACCTGCTTGGGGATTTCATCACCCCAAGGGATGATCTCAACCACGCATACCAGCAAGGTATACAAAAGGGGGACAGCTAAAGTTGTACCCCAATCCAGTCACGTCGTGTCTGGCAGAGTGTCGAAGCTAGGGTGATACCTAGATAGACTTGAAGAGTTGGCCTGAGCATTCAATATCTCGATGGGGTTCCCAACTCATGCTTGTAGATGGGTTGGTGTTCATAGTTGTGTCTCATGTACAAAGAATATATCGAGGACTCCCTAGTTCCCTTGTTCATCCTAGTTAGAGGACTGTGTTGGCCATACCCTCTTACTAATCTTAGGATCATGTTGCTTGAACTATCTTCTTCGTGCGAAACCAGTGCATAACTGTTTAATCAAGTCAACCTTTGACTATTGCTTGTTGTTTCCTGTGCTTTTGGTCCTCTGCTATAGCTATTTTCATCCAAGTCAAGTTTAAGTCTATTGTAGAGGGGTGAACCTGCCCTGAAAAGGGGCGAACCTACCCTCTGTCTTAGTCTTTTACCAACCTATTTCTATCAAAATTGCCTATCTTTTTACTGAATAGGCGACCCTACCCCACAGAGGGGCAAACCTTCGCTAAACAATGGTGACTTTTCCCTCTGTCAATCAAACAACCATCAAAACAAATAGTTTCCTAGGTTGGGCGAACTCGCCCTTACTTGGGCGAACTTGCCCTATACTTGGGTGAACCTGCCCTTACTTGGGTGAACCTTCCCTAACTTGGGTGAACCTTCCCCCAAGCAACCCTTTTCACTTTTCGTTCACCCATTCTAAGCACCCGTTTTTCCATTCTGAACACCCATTTCCTCAGTCTGACCATCCATCTCCTCATTTCGAGCATCTGTCTCCTCATTTTGAGCATCTATTCCCTATTATGAGCATTCATCACCTCAATCTGAGCATCCATCTCCTTGATCTGAGCACCCATTTACCTATTTTGAGCATTTGTTTCCCACCTATCTTTCACTGAATAGGTGACATTGACCTCAACTTGGGAAAACCTGCCCTATACTTGGGCGAACCTGCCCTTAACTTGGGTGAACCTACCCTAACTTGGGTGAGCCTGACCTAACTTGGGTGAACCTACCCCCCAAATAGCTAATTTCACCCTTTTTTCAGTCGTTCTAAGCATCCACTTCCCCATTTTGAGCATTCTTCTCCATGTTTTGAGCATCCTTCTTCTCATTATGAGCATCCTTTCATCCATTCTGATAGTCATTCTCCCATTATCAGTATCCATTCATCCATTATGAACATTTGTTTCCTCATTCTGAGCATTCATTCGTCAATTCTAAACATTCATTTCCTCATTCTGAACATTCATTTCCTCATTTTGAACATTTGTTCATCCATTCCAAGCATCTGTCTCCTCATTCTGAGAGTCACTCATTCATTCGGATCATCTTTTTACTCATTTTGAGTATTCATTCATCCATTTCGAGCGTTCGTTTCCTCATTCCGAACACTCGTTCATTCATTTTGAGCTTTTGTCTCCTTATTTTGAGAGTCGTTCATCTCTTTCGAGCTATCGTTTACTCATTTCGAGTAGTCATTCATCCATTTTGATCATTCGTTCACTCATTCCAAGTAAACGTTCATCCATTCCAAGCCTCCATCTCCTCGTTTGAAGAGTCATTCATCTCTTCCGAGCTATCATTTACTCATTCTGAGTAGTCATTCATCCATTTCGATCATCTGTTCACTCATTTTGATTAAACGTTCATCCATTCCAAGCCTCCATCTCCTCATTCTGAGTAGTCATTCATCCATTTCGATCATCCATTCACTCGTTCTGATTAAACGTTCATCCATTCCAAGCCTCCATCTCCTCATTCTGAGAGTTGTTCATCTCTTCCAAGTAATTGTTCACTTGTTCCAAGTAGTTTTTCATCCATTCCAATCATCCGATCACTTATTTTGAGTAATCATTCACCCATTTCGAGCTTTCGTCTCCTCGTTCTGAGATTCTGTCTCCCCTTTAGAGCATCCATTTCCTCATTCTGAGCATCCATTCCCTCATTCTGAGCATTTGTTTCCTCGTTCCAAGTACCCATTCATCCATTTGGAGCTCTCATCTCCCCGATCCGATCATCCATCTCCCCGTTCCAAGCATCCATCTACTCGTTATGAGAGTCCATCTACCCATTCCAAGAGTTTGTTTCCTTGTTCCAAGGGTCTGAAAATAGATGGGCGAACCTGCCCTCCAAAGGGGAAAATCTACCCTATAGAGGGGTGAACCTATCCCACAGAGGGACAAACCTTCCCTCCAGAGGGGCAAACCTACCCTATAGAGGGGTGAACCTACCCCACAGAGGGGCGAACCTGACCTTCATCCAGTCATTTGCATCTTTCGTTCATCAGTAATATGCATTTCAATCCATCTGCATCATCCGTTCATCATCTGATTCATCTAAGCACACCTTAGAGCATCCCTAATTCACATATCCTTCATTGGTTCATCTATCCCAATCACTTAAACTTTGTTTCAAGGGTTTTGATTTTGATGCAGAAACTTTCAGAGACCATAACTTTTGACTCGGGTGTCTGTTTGGGCTGAAATTTTACGGGTGATTGTGTTATGAGGTGGCATGTGGATTCCCAATAGACCATTAGTCGGTTGGCCCCAATTTCAGCACATTTTTGGGGCTTGAAACTTTCAACTTGACCCTCAAAATCGCAATTTAGTGCTTTTTTCCAATTTTTGAAAAATCATTTTCGTTAATAACTCAGAATGCATGTCTCAAATTTGGGATGTTAGTTGGAAATTCATTCTACCTTATTTTTAGGAAGTTTTTGGGAAAAAATTGGACTCTTAAAGATATTCCTGTGCAGTTTCATAAAATGACAAAATTTGACAATTTTTAAAAACTGTCAAATCTTGAAAGATTTGATAGCCAGCACCTTACGTCACCTAGGGTAATCTCTGAACTTGGTTTAGAATCCCTTTCATCATCCTATCTGATCTTTCATTCGATCTTATCCAATCTTAATCCAACCACATCCCTATTTGATCAACCAATCAATCTACTTCCATCTTGAGGTAGATTCAGGGTCGTAATCATCCTATGGTAATCCAATCCCATCAAACCTCTAAACTTGGTTTAGAATCAATCACATCACATCCTCCAATCATCCTAATCTAAGCTTCACTTCGATCCTAATCTGAGCCTTAACCTAATCCCAATTTGAGCTTAACCTAAATCTTGATCTGAGCTTTAGTTCATCTACATCTAAGATCTTTTAATATCAAAACAAATCTTAGGATCCATTCCTCCATCTTCCAATCCATCATATTTATCCTTTCATCACCTTTTCTTTCCTTCTAATTAATCTGTATCCATCTAATCTGACATCATGAATCCTTATCCTTCACCAATAGTAGTCAAGGGAAACCCTAATTACGTTGACAACAATAAAAAAAGTCTTGTTGATCAAGAGGTATACGACATAGATCCCCTTTACGCTATCATTTCTAATAATATTTCCCCAACCGCTTTCCAAAATCCAATCACCCCTCCAAGCTATCCTATTACGTCTTCATCCATGCCTAATAATTCTCCTTATGCTACCTTTGACAAGGGATATCCAGTATCTTCCCCATCTGCATATTCATCGCATCTGTCATCTACATCTTTCTCTTATCCCCCATCCATGTCCCCCTATCCTAATCCTCCTTACCAGTCTTCCTATCCTAATCCAACATCCACACCTTTTTATCTTAATCCTACACCCTCATCAACCTATCCTAATCCAACATCCACATCTCCCTATCTTAATACACCATCTACGTCAACCTATCCTAATCAAACATCCCAATCTTTCTATCCTAATCAACTATCCCAATACCTCTACTACAATACACCACCTACCTTCTCTTGTCCCAATCCACCATCCACATCTTCCTATTCTAATCTGCCAATCCAATATCCCTACCTTAACTGTCCATCTAATCTTGAAACCCCCACCAATCCTAATCCTCCACCTACTCTTAATCTTCAATCCAAGCCCATTCCTCCATCTAATCATAGTCCACCAATCCATAATCTCAGTCCTCCACCAACCCATAATCCTTCATCTATTCCCATCACCCTAGCTAAGCCTAGAATATGCATGATTCTCACTCCAAAAGTTCTCCAAGGACTCATGACAAAGAAGACATCCCCCACTCCACACCTTGAAGTCATGGAACCATTCCATCCCAATCTGTCATCCACAACCACTAGTGTTGAGACCCTTCTCCATCCCACACCTAGCATCAATGTTACCACCCCTAACACCAATCAACCTGTTGAAACCATCACACCCACTGAATCCATTGAACCCCCACCTCCTACCCTGAGCACCGCTGAATCCATCATAGATAACCAAACCCAATCTTCATCTTCTACTCCTAGATCCACCCAATCCATCCATGACATTTAAGTCCAATCCACTCTTCCCACTCCTAGTATCACTGAAATCCATTCCCATGAACTTCATGAATCCTCCATCCTTCCATCTCCCCCACTTGAGGAGTCTCTTCAACACTCCATCATCATGCCACCCATGCAAGATGAGTCATGCCAAGAGCTTGATCCAAAGCATGCGGACACATCCCTTCCTCCTGATCAAGATCTTGCCATCCCATCCAGTCCATCTCAAGATCACAGTCCTCCATCCACTCCATCCCATGATCCCCTTGACACTCAAGATCCCACCGCTCCATCTCATGAAACCTTATCACCTGCTACCACAAATCCAAATCCTATCATGTCATCTAATCCCTCTTGATCCCTTACCACTCACTCATCTTGATCAAGATGTTGCTATCCCATCATCTCCATCTCATGATCCTCCATCATCGCCTAAACCTACTATCCCCTCACTGCTTTTATATCCCCTTAGTACTCTCACATTTTTCCATGGTGGTCTCCTTGCAGAAGAAAAACAAAGCATATATACCACCCATCATCCTCTACCTAATAATGGACTCACATCATTCTTCTAGAGTGACACAAATCCTATCATGGGTCAAATGCTCAAGAACATGAAATATCAAGGAAAAGGTTTAGGCCTTCGTGAACAAGGTATTTTAGAGCCCATCCACACCAAACAATCCTATACATGAGGTCTTGGATGTACTACTTGCACATCGCAATCCAAAAATATTGGTACAACCTCTATCTGTCCTCAACAAGCCTCCTCTAAATGAATAATAGGCTCTTCCCGTCACTCCACTAAATCATTTTCTGCCATCCCCCCTAGGTCCTTAGGTCCCTCCATCCACCATCTCCCATCCTTCATCTACTCCATCCATTTTGGGTCTTTATGTCCCTCCATCCACCGTTAGACATCCCCCGCATACTAAGTCCATTTTGGGCCCTTATATCCCAAAATCACCTCATCCATCTCATCCTATTCATTCTTTTATTCACACATCACCTATCCATGTCACCCAAAATGAGCATCCTTCTCTCATATTCCCTAATCAGGATCAACAAAGGAATGTACCTCTACATCCTCCATCCACATATCATCCCCAACATCCTACTTCCATCACTCCATTCATTTTTCCTCCACATCATCCATCTCCTTGCACACATCCCATTTCTACTAAAATCACTTTGGATGCCAAAGTAAAAATGCATAAATCTAAACATCCACATGAATCTAAAGCTCCTCATGTCCCCTTCAAAATACATGTTGATGAAAAGAAAAATCAAATCCATTGGCCACAAAGGCCCACCAAAGAAAAAATCAAAACCATGTGGATCCCAAAGAAAAAAGATGCAATACCTTCAAATGAAAAATCTATAACAACATCCAAAGTTGCTAATCCCAAAGCTAATCATTCTCATCCACCATCTCCTAAATCTATTTTGGGTCCTTATGTCCCAAGATTCACTATCCCGTCTCCCCATTATCCCCACATCCTCCATCCACTAATCCTCATATCCTTTCACATCCACCACCATATGTGTCAATGTTGGTCCTGAAAACATTACCTCATTACACATCCTCCCCATCATTCCATCCATACACTTTCCAACATCCCATCTGTTATCCCACATATCTCACCCACCAAATCCTTTTAATCCATTCTCTTGCATAATCCATTTATCCTAATAAGGTTGCACCAACATCCAATAGTCACTTCACATGTGGGATCTTAATACCTTGTATGGAACTTGATGCTTGATTCCTTCATCCATCTCCTTATCATGTGTCTTCTAAATCCACTCATCCACATCCTTATCGTTATCCATCTTCATCTGCATGCTATCCAAAAAAGTCAAAAAAAAAAAGGAAAGTAAAGAGAAATATTTGTCCAATGGTGAAAACTTGGCAAACAAGTGCCTTGGATAAGTACCATGATGAAAAATTGGAAAACAGGCATCATGTGTAAATCCCCCATCCAGCTTACTTCCACACTTGGGGGCAGCTGTATTCCCTTCATCCATCTCCTCCCTCTAACCTATCTTACACAACCTTCCTGTCATATTCCATTTATCCCAACCCCTTCATCCTCCTCATGATCTTGACATAGATAGGGGTACACATATATACATGCTTTGGATACCTCTTGGAATACATCCCCCTAACCTACACACTATCCTAATTGTTATCCACATTTGTCTATCTTCCTTACCCACCCATCATGCTACCATTAATTTCCCTTCCTTATCCATACATCCTATCCATATTCATCTCGCTTCCTCCTGCCTCATTATACATGACATATCTAGAGCGGGGCACCTCCTTCTTTATGATATAGTCCATGGAGACATCATTCATTGATCTTACAATCCCTTCTATCTCCCCATCATTATCTTCCTACCCATCCAAAAAATCCCTTCCATCTCCCCATCCTTATCTTCCTACCCATCCAAACAATCATTTTCATCTCCCCATCCGTATATCCTTCCCAATCCAAACAATCCCTCCCATCCCCCCTCCTTATCTCCCTATCCATTTATCTCTATCCTCATCCCCTCTCATAATCCCTTGTCATTGGTATCTAGCTATAGCCTCCACCCTCATGTAATCCAATTCCATCTATCTCATCATCATAAATCCCACCTTTTTCACACATCTTTCCAATCTCCTATCAATTCTCGTCACTCATCTCTCCATCATATCATCCTCCCAATTCTTCGTTTGATTATTTGGATAACTATCCCACCCCTGAGCTTCGTGCAATTGTCATCACCATCATCCTATCTTATCCACCAGATCTATCTTGTCTCATCATATCGGTCCCATCATTTTATCCCCTTATCATGGTTATCTCATCATCTTTTATCCATCATTTGTCTTTGGTCTTTTTTCAAACTACGTTGCCCCTACGCTTTCACGTAGGCAAGGTCAATCTTTTGATCTATCCCTAGGGATTCTTTTGTCCATCATATCTTTATCATCTATCATCGGTCTTCATTTTCCTCTTTCTTCTTTTTTCCATCCTATCTTTGTCATCCATTGAGGTCTCCATCATCCTATTTCTACTTTTATCCATGGTCAGTCGTCAGCATTTTATCGAACTATGAGGGCTCTGCACTTTCACATAGGCAAGGCTAATCTTTGATCGGCCCCGAGCCCCTAGGTCTTTAGGGTGTGTCAGTTTTGAGTCTTGTGTCTCATGTATTGTGTCGTGTCGTTAAGCTATGCCATTATCTAGCTAGTTCTTCACAAATGAGATCCCCCACTATCATCAGATCTAATCAGTTCTGAATATCCTTCATCATTTCGATCTTTTAGTTTAGTACCCATCTTTGGTCTCAACAGGATGCATCCTTCCTAACATACCTCATCAATCTCATCCATCCCCTTGATCCTATGGCAAAGGACATTTGAAATTGATTGTGATCTTTTGATGCTTTTGGATTTTTTTTATCATTTGAGCTCCCTATCATCACTTGTTAAAGCCTCTATGATCTATCATATCTTGATCTTTTGTTTGTTGTTGTCTTCCTAGTTGTCTCGCATTGTACCCACCAAGATCCTTGTGGTCTTTTGTTACAATGGGGCATTCTCATGTGCTTGTGGTTATTCCAATGCCTAGCTCGACCATGGTCTTCGTGACTTTGGGGTATTGGAATAGCCTTCTTGTCTATTGTGATTGTTTTATACATTAGACACTAATCCGCCTTGGTTCCACATACCCTAGCACCTGGTGTCTTATGCTATAGCAAAAATTAGTACACTGAAAATGTTAAATTGCATTAGGATTGCATTTCATGATCAATTTGATTGCATTTCATGATCTTTTCCTCCATCATTTTCATTCTTTTCATCCATCGCACATCTCCATCCAATCCTCATCCATTCATATCTAGCACAAATCATCTAACCACATCCTTGGTCTTGTTACTAGCCTTGCTGCAAGCCTTGATCCAATCATCATCATCATCGCCATCGTCATCATCAGCATCGGGATGTATCCTTCCCTATCCTTTGGTGTTGTTCTGGGATGTATCCTTCCCTCATAAATAACACTTTCATCATCATCATTGGGATGTATCCTTCCCTATCCTTGTGTTGTTTTGGGATATATCACTCCCTCATCGACAACACTCCATCCATCATCAACCCATTTTGGCTTGTAGCTTAACTAGGGAAACATCACCTTTGTCCTTAAATCCATTTGTGTGTCCCAATCTCCTATTGCTTGTCATTCTCTATTATCCATCATTTTGCATCATCTGCCCCATCTTCCCTTTCATCATCTCATCCATTTCGAGAGCACACCCGTGTTCTCTTGAATCCGCATGTCCTCTTGAGGGGGCATCCTCAATCTCTAATCTTCATCTTCACCCCCATCATCCTTCTTCCTAGTTGCTCCCTTGATGACTAGGGCATATTTTCCAATCTAACTATCTTCTTATTGGTCTTATCTTCTAATCTTCTTTGAAATGATGCTACTTTGTAGCACCATCTCAAAGAGGGGAAAAATGTAGACACCTAAATTTGGACACTTACATTGGTCCAAATTTATCCTTTTTTCCTAAATATCTGCTTATTTGCATTAATTAAGTAATATTGCTATTATTTAATTTACCCTTAAATTCTTCTAAATCCCTAAGGTATTTAGTTAATAATTAAATACCTTATCCTTTATTTCCCTTTTCCTCAAAGAATTAAATAAATAATATATTTATTTAATTCATCCTCCATCACTTTTTCTTAATCCTAATCCACCTCCTAATCCCATCATCAGGGATGTGCACATGTCTAATCTATTATTAGGATATGTCACATCCTCCAACTTTTGCAAGTTGGTTCCTAATCTTCATTAGCCACTAATTGCCTTCTAATCACTGATTAGCTAGTCTAATCAACATCTTAGTCAACTCTCCCCATCCCCCAAATAATTTTTAGTTCATTTTTGTCTTCCCCATGTGAATTTAAAATTCACTTTTATTCCTCCAAAGCTCTCCTCTTCCCCATGTGGATGATTGAAAAGTCACATCACTCACATGGGTCAAAGTCCTACTTTTTGGGAACCTTGTCTTATCCACAAGATACTCCCAATCATGTGAATTTAAAATTCACATTTATTATCCCAACAAATTCTCTCATTCCCATGGTCCTCTCACTTGTCACCATCACCCTCATTCCAAGGTACTTGCAAGTACCTCCACCTCACTTGTACTCTCTCCATCTCATTTGTCCTTGTGACACTTCATCCTCCACATGGAAAGATGTGAGGGCTTGTGAGTCCTAAACTCATCACAACCCTTCATCTTTCCCATGTTGGCACAATATCAACCGTTCAATTCTCTAGAGAATTCTCTCCTAAATATAGAGGATTTCTTTCATTCTCACATTATGCATTCAACTTACAATCACATTTTCAAGTTCTCCAACTTCATCTCTCAAGCAACTTCAATCACTTGCACCCATCCTCCATTGTTGAAGCTTCAAGCTTTCATTGTATCCATTTTGTTCACTTCTCACATGCCCACATCTCTCATTTGAATCTTCATTTCATCAAGATCATTTTTCATCCACTTTTAGCACTCTTTCCATCAAGGAGCACACATTATCAACAATCAAAGGTCCAACCAAAGATCAACTTGAACAAAGGTAAAATTTGTTGTTGTTTATCTTTTCTTTTGTTTGAGTTCAACTAGGCTAATCTTGAGGTTGTGTGGTGTTGTTTCCTTCTTTGCATCATTTTGTTTTGCATCACTTAGGATAGGTTAACTTCACTGCATCATAGATATAATCAAGCTTGGAACCATCATAATTCCCTAAATGACTCATAGAACAATGAGAACAAAGGAAGAATGACACATAGAGAGAGAAAACAAAGGGAAACTTTTGGGCCAACATGGAAGAGACCTGAATGTCTCGACGCCTTGCATCATCCCTAAAAGGAAAACACAAGACAAAGAAATGGTTATGCCATATAGAATAATATAGATATATATAGAAGAATTTTATGACAGATTCACTTCATTTGTATCCTTGCACCAACGAAGTGACAAGGGTCATGCAAAGTAGACTCGCAACATATTAATAAATTCCAATCAACATAATATGGGGGATCACATTGTGCACATGCAATCACATGAAAAGAAGAAAAAGATAATACTAGTATGGTATATGCAAGTCAACCTATAACAGGTCATCTATAGCCCAATCTTTTTCATCATAAGTAGAAGTCAGATAAATAGCAAAAGAGACAATGACAAGTGTTGTACTAAGAGTATCACCAGGTTCAACACATGGTGAGTCACTCTTTATAGGAGGATCATCACATTTTTTATCATTTAAGATCATAGAAGAGGAAAAAAAAGATTTAGCTGATTATGCACTTCCTCATCAATTTTAGCAATCTCATCATCATCATCATCCAAGTTAATCACAAGAGGAGGCCTAAGGACAATGTCCATAGAATTTTCTTGTTTTTGTTGTGGAAAAGGTGGAGGATCATCATGCTTTGTATCAATTGGTATTTTATCTTGATTTTCTATTTTATTCTCTTCTTTTAATCTATGAGCAATAGCACGACGTCTACGCCTACGCTCTTTATAATTTTGGTTTCTCTTTGCATGATTTTCAAGTTGTGATAGTGTAGGACCGGGTTTATCAACCATTGGTTTATTTTCTTCCCATAAGGGAGGAATGAAAGGAACCATGGGAGTTTGTTCAACCACTTTCTCTTTAGCTTTGTAAACTTGTTTAATCTTATGGTAATAGAAAAAGCATCCCTTCTGCTTTTCCCTTGATTGTTTGGACCCTCCTTGTGAACTAGGCTTAATATTATTTTGATTTAGTGTTGTAATGTGTTTGACACATTCACATTAGGTATTGGACCCTTGTCGACTAATGAACATAAATGGTACCTTTCTAAAGTGTTGTGAAGTGTTGTAACACACTTTCACACTTTTCTAAGGTTTTATTAATTAACTAAACCTAATAAACCTCTTTTTAATCAAAATAAATCTTAATCTTGCCTTATTTTAAAGTGTTGTAAAGCGTTGTAACACACTTTCACACTTTTCTAGGCTTGAAATTAATAATTAGGCTTTCTTATGCTTTAATTGGCCCTATTTTGCATCCACAAGCCTCATGTAATGCATCTTTTTTAGGATAATCCCAACACCAATCAATACCCAATCATAATTCAGGTGTTTCAGGCTTGAATGGCCCAAATTTAGTGATCTGGGACTCATTTTTCACCTTGGGAAGATGAGTCCCACCTAGATCTTTTGGTCTCGAACCTGGTTTCACACATTTCTAGGAATTTTTAAAAATGGTCCCAAAAATTAGGCCCGGTGGGACTCATGCACCACCTTGGGCGAATGAGTCTCGTGTGGCCCAAAATAAAAATTAATTCAAATTTCTAGCAAGATTTTATTCTCCTAGATCTGATGTCGGCTTGTAGTGTTGTAATTTCAGGAATTCTTGCATAATTAAGTATAAATGCAAGGTTCTTTCACTCATTTTCTCCTAACAAGCAATCAAGTGACCTAGCAAGTTGAATGAGCATTATTATAGCAATTTTGAGTTCACAAGAGCATTCAAGAGCATTGAAGGATAGATTATCAAGCATTGTAGAGCATTCTTCAATCATCAATAATCATGTCAAAGACTTCATGCATCATGTTTTTTTTTTAGCTAACAATTGTGATGTAGGATTTATGATTCAAGCTAGCATTTCATTCAAGATCTATCACCTTCAAGAAAGATTCAAGATCTACATCCATTGGATCCATCTCATACATGTTTGCAACCTCTTATTGCTAGGGTTTGGTGAATTGTAATATCACATTTTGTTCATTCATCATTCTCCATTCATATTTCATTCTATTTCAAGGTTTAATTACCAACAAGGGGTTTGACCAAGGAAAACCCCTATCCACTAACCCAACAACATTTTTTCCACTCCTTTATGTGTGATTTGTAGGTATAGGTTGTAGATTTCCTAAGGAGCAAGATTGGAGAAAAGTTGTCAAGTAATTCAAAGTTGTCAAAATTGTCATCAAGCCTTGAAGAATATTGGAGAAGACCTACAGGCTGCAAATCAGGGTTTCAGCTCTGAAAATCAATCAGAAAGGACATAGCAGATAGAGAAGAGCAAGATTAGACTTTGAAGCTTTAGAAAATCCTAACTAGACTGATTCGCCACTTCTGGCGAATGAGTCCTAGTTCCAATCAAAATTTAGATTTTTGTAGATTCGAATACCCATTTGGTAGATTCGTGTTCCCACATAGAAACCCAATTTCTAGACTAATTCGCCCAGCTTGGCGAATGAGTCCCACTCAACATTCAAAGTAGAATTTCTAATGTTTCAGACCTCCTTTCATCCATCTCTAGATTTCCAGGTGCACATCTTCTTTTTTGTATCTTTTTGTGTTGTTTCATTTACTTTGCAGGTCATTTCATAGTACATTAAAATCAATCAGGCTTTAGTGTTGCATCTTGCATTTCATTTTTGTACTACCCTCTGTGATTATCAAAATTTGGTTAGTAGTCAAGATACAAAGTCCACTTCTAATAGAACTAAGAAGTCTGAGTCTACAAACCAAAACAATTCCCAACCTTTTAGAAAATAGAACAAAGGAACCTTCCTTCAATTTAATCCCCCTCAAAAAACAACTCAAAATGTCAATAACCAAGTAGTTGTTATTAAATCTGCAATACCCTTTAGCTAAGGGGACCCAAAAAGACAATTCACGCCCTTACCCGATACCCTTCATAACACAATGTCCCAACTTTTAGAACAACAAATGATTACCTTTCCTTCCGTCAAAACACCCAATCCTAATAATTATTCACCCTTGAGCTTTAGATCAAATGCTTATTGCCATTATCACCAACAAAATGGACATGACATGGAACATTGCAAGCATCTTAAGCATCTTGTGCAAGACCTCATTGATTTCGACCGTCTTTCTATTGGAGGTATTAATGATCAAGGAAATAAGTCTATTTCCCCTCCTAACCAAAACTTGCAAATCTATACCAACCCCATGCCAAAACATAGTATTTCATTTGTCAAATCTAATGAAACTACAAATAATAATGTGATGAATGTTGACATAGATGATGATAACAATTATTCTTTTCAACATGATCCTATAGACAATGATCCTATGGATGACCTGGTAGGAGTGATAGAATTCATTCTTTGTAAGGGTCGAACTAAGAATCCTCTTGACATTGCTTTCTCCTTTAAGGATATACTTAAACATCCACCCAATGATCCTCTTTACATAGTTGGCTATATCTATGACAAGCCCACTAATGGGATACTAATAGATCTTGTTTGTGGAGAGAATTTGATCATCGAGGAATTTTTACTTTGCATGAGCTCTATCAAGATATATATGATAAACTGAAAGCATGGATCAGGACACATAGTGGTTTCACTTTCCCTATGATGGGATTGATCACTCTTCCTTTATAAATAGGATCGAAAACATTAGATGTCTCATTCTCCATCATCCCACAGTCAGACGAATTTCGTGTGAAGCTAGGCTATCCATGGTTTTGCTCCATGAAAGTTGTCGCTTTGATTGTGCATAAATGCTTAAATTTTCCCTTTGACAATGAAATCTTCACCATCCACCACAGTGGCTTTAACCCTTTGTCCTCCTATGGAAAATTTTCCTTAGATTTCTTTTTTCCCAAGCCTATGGAACCTATAAAACCATGAAAATAGTTCTTTTTCTTGTCCTATCAAAAATTCAAGGAAAATAAAATAGCAGAATTATCCCTCTGAAACATGTCTCCACCTACCACCAATCCTACCATCCTTGACGAAACCATGATTGAACATAAAGAAATACAAAATGACCAAAACCAACCTAAGATAAAACCTTCACCTACATCCTACAAAAGATCAAGAGACAATGAAAACAACCATGTCACACCTCCTAGAATAAAAACAAGTTTAAAAGATCAAAGATAAAGTGGTTGAACAACCTCCCATGGTTCCTTTCGTTCCTCCCCTTAGGGAAGAAAAGAAACCTATGGTTGATCAACCCACTCCTAAACAAATGTAACCTGAAAAGAAAACTAAAAAAAATAGAGGTGCTAGAGAGCGTAGGAGTAGACATCGTGCCCTTGTTTGCAAGTTACATGAATAATTAAACAAAGAAATTCAAAATCCAAACTTGACGTAAGCAATGCATAATGACTCTACCCTTGCCCTGAAACAATTTACAATCCAATACAACAACCACAACAAGAGTTTAACTATTCCATGGAAATTATCATTCGACCTCCTATTGTGTTTAACTTGGATGATGATGACGAGATTGCTAAAATTGACGAAGAGGTGCATAATGAATTGAATACATTGTTTTCCTCTTCCATGAGCTAAAACACCAATTCTCCTAAGAAGGGTGTTGAACCTAGTGTTGGTCCTAGTTCAGCACTTGCTATTTTCCCTTTGGCTAGTTGTCTGCCTTCAGTATACAATGAACATGATTGGGAGGTAGATGACCTGCTAATAGGTTGACTCATTTGTGCCTTAATAGTCTTTTGCATTATTTATTTTTCTTTTTATTTTATGTGATTGCATGTGCGTGATGTGATCCCGTGTGACATTTTATTTGATGTATCTCTCTCTTTGTAGCATTCCTCTATTTGTACCTTCATTCTTCTCTATGTCATAAATCTTTTACTTTTTCTTTTTTTATCCTTTTCATTTGTCTTGCATTTTCATTTTGGGGATGACGCAAGGTGTCGAGACATTCATGTCTCTTCCATGTTGACCCAAAAGCTTTGCTTTTCCTTTATCTTTTCTTTGTCTTGTGTTTTCCTTTTTGGGATGACACAAGGCGTCGAGACATTCATGTCTCTTCCATGTTGACCCAAAAGGATTTTTCTTTGTTTTTGCTCTCTTTGTGTCATTCTTCTAGTTCTATGTGTATTTGGGGAACTATGACAGTTCTGAGCTCTCTTAAAAAATATTGCAGCAAGAACATATTGACCCCAAATCCATAGATCCCTTATGTGTGGTGTTTTCATTTTGGGGGAAACCCCTCTCTTTTCTTTTTCTCTCACATGGTGTGGCTTCACTTGGAAACATATGACTTGTCATAGAGCTTTCTAGGTTAGCTCTCATGTCTTCTTTGCTAGTATTTATCATTTGCTACTTTAAAGTAATTTCTCACAACATGGTATTTAGCAATTTCTTTAAAGTGGGGGAATACATTGGAATTATTCTTTTTCATGGTTCAAGGTGTAGTCTTTTTACTTTATATGATATGTTTTTTGCTTTGTGGATTACATTGGGTGTGATGTTTTTCAAGAGTGTGATCTCTCTTATCATATTACATTCCTCTTAGTGGATTGATGCGACACATTGCATCCCCTAAGTTGTGAATATTTTATTCTTTGATTGGTCCTCTCTTGGAGACATTAGGCACAATGTTCCTTAAGTTAAATACCTCGCATGAACTAAGAAAGACTCCTTTGAACATTCACTATATTGCATTTTGCATTTGTAGTTATATGGCCACCTTGCATAACATAGCTTGCATGTCTAGAGAGCAATCTTGTTTGTTCATGAGCTCCAAGCATACGAAGTTTTTCTTGCCTCATGTAGCTCAAAAATCATTTTTGTGTCGCACATTATCAAAGTTATCAGGAGGTATAACTTTGGTATGGTTTGAGTGAGAATCCCGGCCGAGGCATGACTTTCTCCATAGCCACTCGCGTATGTGTGTGAGTGCATACTAGCCATGAGTGTATGTTTCTCACCTTCTTATATTTCTCACCCAGTGGATAGATAGGGGTTATGTTTCCACAGAGTGAGTATGCATTTTTTTAGACAAATAGCCTAGATCTGATCCACATTGTGATGGACAAACAGTCGAAGCTTAATTTGACTCTTTTATTTTTACCTTTTCTCTTTTTTATCTTTGAAAGTGCATGCTTGTGATTTGTTGTTGCTCTTATATCATTCTCATGTGTGTTCCTTTGTTCCTATGTTGGTTTGCCATGGGATCTTGATCTTGGGGGCTTGATCACCCCTCTTGATCATTTTTATCCTGTCTTACCAATTTTGGTACACTTGGACCCCTCTTGATGTGTGTTTTTCTACTTTAGTGTGAGGTTGAAGCAAGTTCATCCTCTCACTAAAGTGGGGGATAAATGTGGTAATGAAAAAATTATCCCTTCTACTTTTCCCTTACTTGTTTGGGCCCTCCTTGTGAACTAGGCTTAATATTACCTTGATTTATTGTTGTAATGTGTTTGACACATTCACATTAAGTCTTGAAACCTTGTCAACTAATTAACATAAATGGTACCTTGCTAAAGTGTTGTGAAGTGTTGTAACACACTTTCACACTTTTCTAAGGTTTTATTAATTAACTTAACCTAATAAACATCTTTTTAATCAAAATAAATCTTAATCTTGCCTTGTTTTAAAGAGTTGTAAAGTGTTGTAACACACTTTCACACTTTTCTAGGCTTGAAATTAATAATTGGAATTTCTTATGCTTTAATTGGCCCTATTTTGCATCCACAAGCCTCATTTAATGCATATTTTCAAGGATAATCCCGACACCAATCAATACCCAATCATAATTCAGGTGTTTTAGGCTTGAATGACACAAGTTTAGTGATCTAGGACTCATTTGCCACCTTGGGGAAATGAGTCCCACCTAGATCTTTTGGTCCCAAACTTGGTTTCACACATTTCTAGGAATTTTTAAAAATGGTCCCAAAAATTAGGACTGGTGGGACTCATTCGCCACCTTGGGTGAATGAGTCCCATGTGGCCTGAAATCAAAATTAATTCAAATTTCTAGTGGGATTTTATTCTCCTAGATCTTATGTCGACTTGTAGTGTTGTAATTTCAAGAATTTTTGCATAATTAAGTATAAATACAAGGTTCTTTCACTCATTTTCTCCTAACAAGAAATCAAGTGACCTAGCAAGTTGAATGAGCATTATTATAGCAAGTTTGAGTTCACAAGAGAATTCAAGAGCATTCAAGGGTAGATTATCAAGCATTTTAGAGCATTCTTCAAGTATCAATCATCATGGAGAAGACCTACAAGTTGCAAATTAGGGTTTCGGATCCAAAAATCAATCGAGAAGGATAGAGAAAATAGAGAGGAGAAGGATCAGACTTTGAAGCTTCAAAAATCTTAACTGGACTGATTTGTCACTTCTGGAAAATGAGTCCCAGTTCCTGCCAAAATTTAGATTTTTGCAGATGTGGATACGCATTTGGAAGATTCTTGTTCTCACATAGAAACCCAATTTCAGTCCCACTCAGCATTAAAAGTATAATTTCTAGTGTTTCAGGCCTCCTTCTATCCATCTCCAAATTTCTAGGTGCACATCTTCTTTTCTGTAGCTTTTTGTGTTGTTTCAATTACTTTTGTAGGTCATTTCGTAGTGCATTACATTCAATTAGGGTTTAGTGTTGCATCTTGCATTTCATTTTTCTTTTGAAGTCTAAAATTGGTGGTGAACCCCTTATTAGTTTGCATTCATCCCCTAGGACAACCCTATTGCAAAATTTCTCTCTTTTGCATTGAGATCTTTAGGATCTTACCCTTTAATGTAGTAGGTGGAAAGTTGGTATGCTCTATATCCTATGTCATATGATAGCATCCATCCCATTTTTCATATACAACAAATATTAGGAGGGACAATAGGACTTATTTGGTTCTCTTAGTCTTTTATAGGAGATAGGTGAAGGATTTTTCATGGGTTGGTTTTGGTTAGTTGGAACGGCCTTGGGTTCAATCATGGTTTCATCAATTATAGGAGGCTCAATCATGGGTTGAGGCATGTTGCCAAGGGATAATTTTTCTATGCAATTTCCCTTAAACTTTTGATTAGATTTAAAAAAGAAGTCTTCATGAGGCTTAATATGTTCCATAGGTTCAGGTGAAAAGAAATCCAATGAGAAATTTCCATGTGATCTAAGACACTAGATTAAAACCACTATGATGCAAGTTAAATATATCATTTCCAAATGGAAAATTTAAGAATTTATGAACTACCAATGGGATGGTGTCCATGGTGCATAGCCATGGGTAACCAAGCTTCACACGGAATTGGTCTAATGATAGGATGATTGAGAATGATACATTCAATTGTTTCGGTCTAACATTTAAATGAAGAGTGATCAAACCTATCGTAGGACAAGAAAAACCATTATGTGTTTTGATCAATGCTTTCGATTGTTCATAAGAATCTTGATAAATTTCATACACAAATAATAATTCTTCAATGATCACATTCTCTACACACACGGGATCAAGTAGGCTTTTCATTGATTCTTCCAACGATGTAAAGAGGACCATCAGGTGCACGTCTAATTATGTCATTTTGTGAGAAAGCAATGTTAAGGGGAATTTTGGTTTGGCCCTTACAGGGTTGCACATCAATGAAACTAACCATACATTGTAGGTCTTCTTCATTTTCATTCATATTGTCAATATTATCATCTTGAAGTTTGTCAACATTCATCACATCATTCTTGGCATCACTAGCTTTCACAAAAAATATATTATGATTTGGCATGGGGTTGGTAAATATTTGTAAATTTTGGTTTGGATGGGGAAATGGAATTATTTACTTGATCATTAACACCACCAATTTGGATGTGATTAGAATCAATGAGGTCTTGCACAATATGTTTAAGATACTTACATTTTTTTTATCGTTTCCAATTTTGTCCGTGATAATGGAAAAATGCATTGGAGTTAAAGTTTGGAGGTAAGGGCTTAGTGGTACCAATGGCTCTAATAGGAGGTAAGGTAACTAAGTTCTTACTCATAAGCTGCAACATGATGGAGTGAAGGGTATTGGGTAAAGGGGTAAATTGCCTACTCCTCTCCCTAAATGGAAATGGATTTGTCATTTTTATAGCAACCACTTGGGATTTAACATGTTGACTTGTTTGAGGTGTATTTATTTGTAAAAGTCCCTTATTTTGTTTCTTGAAAGGTTGGAAATTGTTATGGGGAATGACTTCATATTTCTTAGGATTATTAGAGGGAGTTTTTTCTTCATGATGACTAACCAAATTCTGATAGTCATGAAGGGCCATGCACAAGTGTGTAAAGGAGGGAAACTTCAACATCTCAAGTTTAGCTTGAATATTGGTATGTGAATTTGTAATGAACATTATTTGAAGGCCAACATCAAGAATATTAATGTTTATTTGTGAGTAAAGAAATTGGTATCATGTTATGAAATCAGTGACCTTTTCATCTTTGTTTTGTTTACACTACATTAAATCAGCTAAGTTCATCTTGGGACCCATGTGCACTTGGAAAAGGTTAAGAAAGGCATCAAAATGTTCTAACATTAATTATAACACTAATACTAATACTAATTCTAGCACCAACACTAATCCTAATTTTAACACTAACACTTATTTTAACACTATTTCTAACACTAACACTAATTCTAACTCTAGCATATATAACATTAAGCTAACTTTATTAAAATTATATAATATTAACACTAATTGTAATTCTAATTATAATCCTAGCTATAACACTAACACTAATTCTAACCCTAACCCTAATTCTAAGTCCAATTAAAACCCAAGCCCTAATCGTAAACCTAACCCTTTAACTAGCACTAATTCTATATAAAATATTAATAGAAACACTAATATTAATATTAACACTAATTTGGTTCTTAGATGGTGTTTTCCTTTGTTTAGAATAGCCTTTTTTGTTGGTTTTTTGTGCTTTTCTCCTTTGGTTTGGCTAGGTAGGCTTTGTGCGAGCTTCTTGGTTTTGCATTTGCTTTGTCCTTGTCTCGGCCTCTTATTGTCAAGGGATTGGGAGGGCATTTTTCTTATTTTTTGAGCAGGTTTTTGTTCTATTTCTACCTCTATGATGGAGCAATGAGGTGTTTCCCAAAATTCAATGTTTTTCGGTAGCTTGGATCAGGCGGATCCTTCCTCTTTTTTGCATGCTAAAGAAATGGTGAATCAAGATAAAATTTCTGGTAGTGAAGACTCTTCTGTGCCAAAGGGAATTTCTAGAATTAAGAAAGTGAACAATTGCTTGGAGAGGTGTGAGGTGCGATCATTTTTGGTGATTCAACCTAAGTTTATGGCAAAAGATGTTTCTTATTGGAGAAACCATGTGTTAATCTATAAGTTCATGGGGATCCATCTCTTTCTACCTATTTTAGAATCCTAGGCTCAGAAGGTGTGTTATCCTAAAGTGGATACGGAGATTAAAGTGGTGGAAAATAGTTATTTCATAGTGGTGTTTTCATGTATGGCGAACAAGAACATGGCTTTTGAAGGTGGGCCCTATTTCTTTAATCAAGTTGGGCTCTTCATGAAGCCCTAGCATGTTGGTTTCAATGCAGCTAAGGAACTTCCCTCAAGGGTTCCTGTCTAGGTTCGCCTCCCATGGCTTCCTTTGGAATGTTAGTGTAGTGATATCATTCATATGATCGCTCTCCTCCTTGGTAAGCCTATTGGACTAGCTCAACAAACCTTGGATCAAAAGGTACTAACTTATCCTCATATTTGTGTGGAAATTGATTTGAATAACCCTTTGCTAGACTTTATGGAGATGTGTCTAGGTTATGTCTCTTGGATTCAATAGATGGAATACAAAACCATCCCATTTATATTTCATTTATGTCATGAGTATGGGCATCTGCAAAGGAGGTTCCCTCAATTTTCTCAAGCATCTGGTACTTCTAATTCCAATCTGATTCCTAAGAATGATAAGGGGAAGGCTCCTATGGTGGAAGGGGTGGTAGATAAGGAGGGTTTCATCCCAGTTAAGTCTCACAATAAAGTGAGAGGCTTAAAGAGAACCTTGTAGGATAGGCAATCTAATGGAGTCTTCAATCGATTTGAGGTTCTGGAGGACTTTACCCAGGAGGAGGGGTGTCATGTTGTGCTTCCTTCTACTAGGGATTCATTAGCAGTAGAGTTATCTGGGGACAAAGGGACTGATCTTCAACACTTTCCTTTGGGAGATGCTCAAGTTGATCTGATGGTCATGGATGGTGCATCTCAAATTTTGATTGGTCTAGATCAAAGTGGATCAATGGGCTTGAATGGGGCTGATGTTGTGAAGGATCATGTTTCCTCTCAATATAAGGATGGTTTGGAGGTTGCAAAAAGTAGTGGAACTGTTCCTATTCTGGGTTTATAGCAGAAGACCCTGAAGAAGGGTCCTCCAGAGAAATCTTCCAAGGCAGGCCATAAGAAGAACCTGGAAAAGGTAAAGTTTCTTGGTGAAAATTTGGTGGATTTGGGATTGGTGAAAACCATTGATTCCCACTTATCCCAATTCAAAAATGATTGTTCTCTCATGGAATGTGAGGGGTATGAATAGCATCCCTTGACAAAAGGCTATTTGGGAAATGATTGGTATGCATGGTCCTGGTATGGTTTTCCTTCAGGAAACTAAGTTATATGTGGATGGTATGATTAGTAGAACTCCTTGTATATAGGCTCGTGGTTTGTACCAATGTGTGGGGGCTCTTGGTAACTCTAGAGGGTAGCCTATCTTTGAGATCCAAGGAAGATTTTTCCTCTCTGGTGGTGGTCTAGTCATTCGGCTATGTCTATGGTTGCTTCTTTCCTGGAATCAGGAGAAACCTTCCTTTCCACTAATGTGTATGCTCCTATCGATCTCCCTAGTAAAGTTTTGGTGTGGGCTAATGTTAGATATATTAGTTCTATGGCTCCCCTATTTCCATGGATTGTAGTAGGGGACTTTAATGTTGTCTCTTATCTCGAGGAGAAACGTGGTGGGGTTGCTATTCTAGGCCATGTTGCTTGCCTCCTTAGGGATAATATTAAGTTTTTAAACTTAATTGATGTGAAGTCAAGCAATGGTATTTTCACTTGGAAAAATAAGAGATGTAGAGAGAATGTTATTTCTAAGAGGTTGGATTGCTTCTTGGTTTCCTATTTCTGGATGGAGGATAGGTGGTCTACCTTCTTAGAGATTTTGGATTGGAAAAGATCGGATCACTGGTTGATAAAGCTTACTATTTCTAGAGTCCCTAAGAACCTTCCTTTCAAGTTTCAACCTATGTGGTTGCGAGAATCCTCTCTTCATGACCTCATGGATAAGTGGTGGCAACTAGAGAAGCCTACTCATGGTAGGGCTATGTATTCTTTTTCTAAAAGATTACAGTTTGTGTAGTACAAGCTCAAGAAGTGGAACAGGAAATGTTTGGAAATCTTCATCATAACAAATCATCATCTCAACATAGTTTAGATGTCATCACCCGCCAGATCCATGATTATGGTCTTACTGAAGATCTGATCAAGAAAGATTCAAGTGCAGTTAAGGAGCTTGAGGAGTGGGAGATGAGGGAGGAGATTTTCTAGAAACAAAATTCTAGGGCGGATTGGCTTCAGGAAGGGGACCGAAATATGACTTTTTCCATAATTTTGTTAAAGCTAGAAGGTTGGGGAATCTTATTACCTCTCTAGTGTCATCTGATGGGAAGCAGTTTTCTTCTATGGTAGAGATTTCAATGGAGGATACTCAGTTCTTCTTAGCTCTATTCACCGAGGACTCATCTCTGGATGATAATCAAGAGAATGTTGTTCTATATTGCATTCCTTCTTTAGCTTCTATTGAGATGAATGCTACTCTTATTTGCCCTTTTTATTACAAAAGCTGGAGGAGGTTGTGTTCCAAATGAAAAAAGGTAAAGCTCCTGGCCCAGATGGATTTCCTATTGAATTCTTTTATGAGTTTTTGGAAATTATTAAATTGGATCTGCTTGAAGTGGTTCAAGAGTCGCAATGTAATAAGTAGATACTTTAGGCCATGAACTCTACTTTCTTGGCTCTTATTCATAAGAGGGAGGGCGCTAATTGTCTAGATCAGTTTCGACCCATTTCATTATGTAATGTGGTTTACAAGATCATCACTAAACTGATTATGGAAAGACTTAAGTCGTGGCTCAACTCTCTAATCTTTGTTGAGCAAGGTGGTTTTTTTGTAGGTAGGAAAATCCTAGATGGGATTGTGATTGATTCAGAGGTCATCCATTCTATGGTTACTTCGAAGGAGAAAGCCATGTTCATCAAACTGGATATGGAAAAGGCTTATGATAGGGTCAAATGGGAATTCTTACAAAAGGTTCTTCAAGCTTTTGGTTTGGAGAGGGAGTGGATTGAGTGGGTAATGAGTTGTCTTACTTGCTCCTCCTTTTTGGTGCTTATTAATTTGGGGAACCTTCAGATTTTTTTGGTGCTTCTAGAGGCCTTCGGCAAGGTGACCCTCTTTCTCCTTACCTTTTTATCATTATGGCTGAGGGGCTAGGAAGATTTATCAAGTCCCATGTTAGGAAAGGTTTGATCCAAGGTTGGTGTTGGGGTGGTAGGATGCATCCTTATCCTCACTTACAGTTTGTGGATGATACTACTTTGATGGGCATGGCCAGAATTCAGGAGGCTATGAACTTAAGGAAAACTTTTGATATTTATTTGCATGTCTCTGGAAAAAATATCAATGAGGATAAGTCCTCCATCTTTTTCTTTAACACTCCCTAGCTCATTTAGAATAGGATTGCTTGGATTCTTAGGTTTCAAATTGTCTTGCTCCCCTTTTCTTATCTTGGGATTCCCATCTCAGTTGGCTCTTAGCTTAGAGAAATTTGGTAGGATGTGTTGGAGAAGTTCTACAAGCAGATTGGTCATTGGACTTGTTGATGGCTCTCAACGGCTAGGCATGTGACTCTTTTGAAGTCAGTGATACAGGCTCTCCCTATTTATAGATGTTTTGTGCAGGTTTCCCCCAGTGTTTTGTTAAGGAGTTTGATGCCAAGTAGCTCATCAATTTCTATGGTCTGGGAATTTGTATTCTTAAAAATGGAGCCTTGTCAGGTGGGAATTTGTTTGTAGGCCAAAACAGGAGGGTGGTCTTGGCCTAAAGCTGACATATTTGATTGGACAATTCTTAGTGGCTAAATTATACCGGAGATGGTGTACTAGCCAAGATCGAGACCGAGCTAGGATTCTTATAGTTAAGTACCTCTGGGGGGTGTGTGTTGAGGATGTTCCTTGCTATGGCCTTATGGGGAGAGGACCTATGATTTGGGAGACTCTCAAAAGAGGGGAAAATCTTATTAAGTAGCCTCTTTTGGATTTGTAATGGTGGCTCGAATGCTTTCGTTTGGTATGATTCGTGGGATGGACATCCCCCCATTGTGGTTATGTATCCTCATATTTTCCCCCTTTCTAATAGTTTTCTTGAGGCTGGCTAGAGTAAGGTGTGTGGTTTTAAAGTGGTGCAGGTACTGGATTGGGTGGAGGTGGTGCATTGGAAGAATCCACGAGAGTGGTCATTGGGGTACACTAAGGAGGATCATTGTGAACTTGCTAAGATCTTGGCTGATAGATTGTGCAATTCCCTTTTTGGGATGGATATTCTAGCTTGGGGTCCTTCTCTATTTAAGGGTACTTTTATTGTGGCCTCAGGCTATCTTGAGCTAGAAAGATAGATGTTTGGGAAGCTGGAGGTGCCTTGGTGGAAGTAGGTGTGGAGTAAATTCTCTTGGCCCAAATGCAACTTCTTCTTATGGTTGGTTGTGTAGAATAGATGTCTCACCTAGGATAATTTATAGAAGAGAGGTTTGCACGGTCCCTCTCTTTGTGTTCTTTGTAATAACAACGTAGAAAATTCCTCCCATCTCTTCTTCTTGTTCCCCTTTGCTAGGGTGATTTGGAAATGCTGGTGGGCGGTTTGGAAGCATGAATTTGTTCATGCCACTTCTTTGGTTAAATTTTGGAGTAGCATGGGAAGGCCGCTTGCACAGACATCTTTTCTAAAGTTTTCTTGGTTTCTTGGCCCTTCCCTTATTATTTTGTAGCTATGGTTGGAAAGAAACAAGTGGATTTTTCAAGGTGTGCAAATGGTTGTGGTACAACTTTGGCTTAAGATCCTCAATAGGGTTCAGGAAACTATATTTGCAAAATGTGACATGTTTGATACTGTGGTTCCTTGTGATGAAGCTATCATAAGGAATTTGAACCTTGTTGGGGAGGCCTTGGTTTCTTTGGTAGTAGGGGACCTCAACGTACTAAGCAATAAATTCAGCATGAAGAGAAGTGGACCCCTCCTCCTCATGGTGTTTTAAAGGTGAACACTGATGGTTCTTCTCGGGGGAATCCTGGCCATGCTGGGATTGGTGGTATTGGGTGTAATAGCGCTGGAAATAGTGTGGTTTTCTTCTCTGATTATAAGGGTTGGTAGACTAATAATCTGAAGGATGCCCTGGCTATCCTATATGCTATGGAGAGAGGTTACTTCCTTAGTTGGAGGAAGATTATATATGCAAATATGATTCACAGATTGTTGTGGATATGTTGAAAGACAAAAGGTTGGAGGGAGCTAGTTGGCAACTAGCTTCACTGATTAGAAAAATTGAGATTATGCAATTCGTTGGATTATATCTCATTTTGACATATTCCGAAGGAGTGGAACAAAGTGGCTGATTGTTTGGCCAAATGGGCATTTGAGCAGGAGGATAGGTGGAATATGAGAGATTGGGGCCTACTACCTCCAGACTATGTACATCAAGGAATTTGGAAAAGGTTATTATGGAAGACAAAATTATGTAATTGTGCCCTTTCGAGGTTCCTTTCGGGAATCCCTGCTTTATTTTGGTTGTTGATGTACTTTTTCTTGAGTTTCTAATAATTTTTTTACCCCTCTTTTACTAAAAAAATATTAACACTAATTTGACACTAACACTAATTCTAACTCTCACTAACACTAATTCTAATCCTAAACCTGACTCTAATTCTAACTCAATTTTTCTTAACTACATTGATATGAAATGAGATTTTTCTAAGTAAAAATATTACTTTTATTTCAATAATGCTTCCAATGGTTTACCTTCTAGATTGTGAGCCTTTTATAAAGAAAGGTTTACTATGACTTACTCTCTATGGAAAAAATTTTATGTTACTAGATTGTTTTGTGAAATTGGATTATTATGAGTATTTAAATTAAAAAATGTTTGTTTAACTTTTCTTAATGTACTTTATAATGGTGAAAAATGTATATAAATGTTTTTTGATGCTTTGGATCTATTTCTATTGGTATTTTATTTATAATGGTCAAAATATCTTTATAAGTTTAATTTTTTTTAAATAAAAAATGTCAATAAAAATTGAAAAATTGTTGAATAATATTTGAAATTTTGTTGAATAACAGTATATCTAATTATATGATACAATAATTATTTGTACAAATAAAAATTCATATTTTAAGTCAAAACATGTATAAATTATATTGTTATATAACTAACTAATTATGCAATATTAAAATATGTTTAAACATTACCTTTAATTTCTTATGGACATATCCCTTAAAACTCCTATAAGTACAAATGCTACATTATATATAAATTATGCTAATATATACTTAACTCAGTTAATCATTTAATCGTCTTGCATTGATACGAACTCAAGATAGCCATAGATATGCTTTTATAGGTCATCTATGAATGCCTTCGACGTAATTATTTAAAAAAATAATATTTATCAACTTATTTTAAATAAATATATTTTAAAACTTAATAATAATATTAATATATATATATATAATCCTCCCCGCTCAATATATTAACGAACTTTCCATTTTAAAATACCTGAAGTCCACGGAGGCAGGATAATCTGGCAGAGACTATAAGGATTATTTTAGATATGCTGGCTCTGTAATATATGGGCACCAAACAAAATGAATTTGACGAAGCTCTAGTGGCTTATTATTATCTCTTTTCTCGTCATGTATTTTGATTCGCAAGTAATAATGTAAGAATTTAAGAAATTCTAGGTTATCATAAAAGTTTGCAGAATTTGCAGAAGTTAATTGAAATTATTTCTGAGCACATAATCGAACTCTCAGGCACAAAATATTTCAGCATCAAAAGGTATGGATTTGAACTGTAATCATTTATCAGAGGTTTGAGACCATGCATAAATAAGTTTTGTTGAAAGATGTCATGAAACAAACAATTTTTATTTTTGAATATTTAAAACCCTAAAAATTCTGCTAGAATCATGTTTCTTTGATATCTAAAATAATATATTAGTGTGAACTAGAGATCTTTATATCCATTTATTATATCTAGTTGTTTTGATTTTTTATGTAATGTTAGTTGGTTTTGATGTTTAGGACTGTGAAAGAATGGGCAAGGTAAAAATTCTAATAAAAATAATAGAGAACCCAAATGCAGGCAGGTATGATTTTCTAAAAGAAGGATGGGTGTCTTTAAAAAGGTCAGTGAACTATCCATATTGTGTAGAGCAGAGATTGGAATCATAAGGGAAAGATAGATTTTCATAAGTCAAAAAAGACCAGTCGTTGTCATCTTGGATAGATGCATTATTGGAAGAAGATTTTAATGCTCAATCTATAATGGGCTCTTCTTCCAATAATACATCTATTTTAATGCTCGGTCTATAATGGGCTCTTCTTCCAATAATGCATTATTGGAAGAAGATTTTAATGCTCAGTCTATAATGGACTCTTCTTCCAATAATGCATCTATATTAATGCTCAGTCTATAATGGGATCTTCTTCCAATAATGTTATTTTAATGCTCAGACTATAATGGGATCTTCTTCTAATAATGCGTCTATTTTAATGCTCAGTCTATAATGGGCTCTTCTTCCAATAATGCATCTATTTTAATGCTCAGTCTATAATGGGCTCTTCTTCCAATAACGTGTCTATTTTAATGTTAGTTTGTAATGGGATTTTCTTCCAATAGCGTGTCTATGTTAATGGGCTCTTCTTCCAATAACGTGTCTATTTTAATGCCCAGTCTGTAATGGGCTCTTCTTCCAATAACATGTCTATTTTAATGCTTAGTCTGTAATGGGCTCTTCTTCCAATAATGCGTCTATTTTAATGCTCAGTCTATAATGGGATCTTCTTCCAATAACATGTATATTTTAATGCTCAGTCTATAATGAGATTTTCTTTCAATAATGTGTCTATTTTAATGCCCAATCTATAATGGACTCTTCTTCTAATAATGCATCTACTCAAGATGACAATGACTGATCTTCCTTGACTTATGAAAATCTATCTTTCCCTTATGAAGGCATGCCATCCCATTTGCTTATGTCACATGAGGGATGTCTTCCTTTGTCCCTTGAGATGTCTGAGTTGCAAAGGGTGGTCATGCCTGCAGACAGCCAACACTTACTGTTCGATGACTGATTTTGAAGGTGGGTGTAATATCTTTTGCAACAAAATAGATTTCTTGGATTAATATGTACTCAATGAATTTTTTTTTTAATAAGAATTTTAATGGGTTCTTGTTCAATATTTTTGAGTATGATATGTAATAAAATTCCTTTGTATTTATGGCGGCCAAGTGCAATTAATTTTTAATGGAGTGCAATCATCACCTTGGGAAGAGAATAGAAGAAATATTTTTCATTACTCATGGAATGAAATTTTGTATCCTACATTTAAAGTACAAATATATGTGCATAAACAATAACAGAAAACAAGGCAGCTGCATAACAGCTAGAGTCCCTGCCTAAGTAGCATAAGTATTGTACTGCTAGTTAGTAATTATCCTGATTTATAATTTAAAAAATGTTAATTTTTATTATTGTAGAGGTGTAAAACATGCATAATTAAGGCATTGAGGTTTGGATTAGTTATTACAGTCTACAACAAGGGGTTATACTCAGCAAAATATTCTTCAAAGTAAGAAAAAAGGAATAAACTAAATTATTATTTATTTAATAGCTTCTAAATTAGCAGAGAAAAGATGAAAAAAAATACAAAGTGTCTTGATTATATAGTGGGCAGAGCAGTTTGTTTCTAGTTTGTCTTCCAAACAATTGAATACATCATACACTAAAATTCAAGTATTAGAATCTGAGAGCCATAAAAACATCTTTTACACAAATCTGGAATATTATTTGCCCATTTATTTTATTCTTAATTATCTTCAGTTTTCACATAAGACAAAATTTTAACACTTGTGATAAGTCCATAACAAAAAAATAGGCCCCAATCACAATTTTAATGTCATTTATAATAGCTAGACTTCGTAAATAAATTTCTCAAAAGGGATCAAATGTCTTTTTGCAATGCCAGTGCAAATGACAAAATATACTTCTCAACAAGACAGAAGATGGTGGTGAAGGTCCCATGGAGGGGGCTTCCTACAAAATTTAAGTGGGTGTTCATATTTTTTAGGAATATTTTAAAGCTGGTCATTTTATGAATTTAATAGTGAAATTTAGTTTAAAATTTTAAGTTTAAAAATTTAAGGAATGAACTGCAATATTTTAATAAAAATTAATATTAAAAATAATTTTCTCTTCTTTTTATTTTGTGATAGGAATTTAAAATTTCATATAATTGACAAAGGACAATTTCAATTTCACCCTATCAAATCTATAGTCCTAAAAGATAGACTCCTATTTTTTAGGAAAAGATTCCAATTAATTATGTAGTATGATATTTTTTGCTTTATAAGACCTCCTGCTCCATGAAAATAGATCTTGAAGCCTGCCTAAAACCAAACTCTTAAGTCATTGGACAAAGTCCCATTACAAGTTGGTAAGCAACTATAAGGTTGTTAAAGTTGGAATATAGAGTATCGGTGGTATTGGCAAGACCACAGTTGCCATTGTCGTGCATAATCAAGCATACCTTGAAGCTGCTTCCTTTGTATCTAATGTCTGCAATCGCAACACTACTGCTAGCAGGCCTTACAAATTTGTAGAAACAAATTCTTGAAGATTTAATCAAATATGATGGAACAATCCACAATGTTGACAAGGACATATCAATGTTTAGAGAACGCTTGAGAGAAAAAAGTGTGTTGCTTATTCTAGATGATGTGGATGTTGTTGAACGATTGGATTCTTTAGTTATGATTGGTTGGCCTTTGGCCTCAATGTTGTTCAGGTCTCATCTGAATGCATTCGAGATAATTCGATTAGAGATAAATGAAGGTCTCGAGTCATTTACTTTGCACATTTTTCTCAAAGCATCTCCAAGTCCAAATTATGAAGATTAGTCCAAAAGAATAGTGGAAGCTTGTAAGGGGCATCCTCTTCATTGGAAGTGATTGGATCCTTCTTGTATGATAAAGATAATTAAACAAGTTGTGGATGGAAGCTCTTCAAAACATCACCAGGTATCCAAAACTTCACTAAAGGCTTTACGTCAGTTATAGTGCTCTTAGTGATGAGAAAAAGGAAATATCTATGGACATTGCTTGATGCTTTATTGGAGAAGAGAAAACATATCCAATCATTTTTTGGAAATGATTTATCTAATCTTTTGATGAATTCATTGATAAAGATTGATATAAGATATGGGCGAAGTATTGTTAAAAAGGAAAAAGAGCTTACCTGTCTAGGGGACGCTAGCTATTTAAGCACCATATTCAACAACATCAATTTCTCTCACCTTCAAATCGATAGAGGAAATTCTTGAAATGTATTACATACCTTAACCCTAAATCTAACCCTAATTGTAACCCTAACCCTAACTTTATCTCTAACCATAACTCTATCCCTAATTGAACCAAAACCCTAATTGAACCCTAACCCTAACCCTAACTCTAACATTGATCCCAAGATTCATTTTAGAACCTAACCTAACCCCAATCTTCACCCTAGTGTTAACCCCAAGATTTATCCTAAAACCCTAATTGAACCCTACCCCTAATTGAACCCTACCCCTAATTGAACCCTAACCCAAATTGAACCCTAATATTAGCCTTAAACCTAACCCTAACCCTAACCCTAATTGAATTCTAACCCTAACCATTATCCTAATTCTAATTTTAACCCTGAGTATAACCCTAATTGTAATTCTAACCCTAACCATAATTCTAACTTTATTCATAATTTTAATTTTAACATGAACTCTAATTCTAATGAAGACCCTAGTTCTAATTGTACTACTTAATGAACCCTTACCCTAACCCTAATTGAAACCTAACTCTAGTTGAACCTTTACTCTAACTTAACATTAACCCTAATCCTAATAACCCTAACCCTAACATAATTGTATTACTAGCCCTAACCCTAGTTCAACCCTAATCTTAATCCTAGGATATCACTAATACTAACTTTAATCATAATACTAGCCCTAACCCTAATGGAACACTAATTAAACTCTAAGTGAACTTTAACCCTAACCTTAATTTAAGTGTAACCCTATTAAACCTTAACACTAATTTAATACTAACACTAAACCTAACCCCAATAGTAATCCTAACCCTAAAACTAATTGAACCCTAATTTGACCCTAACCCAAATTAAACCAAAAACATAAATTAACCCTAACCCTAATTGAACATTGACCTTATTTCATCACTAACATTAATCTTAACCCTAATTGAACCCTAACTCTAACCCTAACCCTAACCCTAAATCTAACCCTAATTGAACTATAATCCTAACCTCAAATCTAATTAAACTCTAATTGTAGTTATACCCTAATCCTAATTGAACCCTAACCCTAATTATACCATAACCTTAACCCTAAAGCCTAATTGAATTATTACTCAAATTGAACCTTAACCCCAACACTAACCCTTACCCTAATTAAACCCTAATCCTAAACCTTACCCTAATTAGACTCTAACCTAACCCCAAGTCTACTAATACGACATCACATGATTTATTAATTTTTAGATTTGAGGAATACATTTCATTCAATTATGAGTACTTATGATGAACACTAACAACTTTAAAGTCACAACTATTAGTACTATATTATTAAAAATATTGGACATTAAATCAAAAAATTCTATCATAACTATTGGAAGATGGTCAATTAATAGATCGTTTCCCTTATTAGTTTAATTTATGAAATTCTTGATTGATTGTGAAATTAGTTATTGAAAAGAAAACTCTACAAGAAGATTGAGATGTTGCATAAAGTCTTAATGCCTCTTTATATGTCCTTTAGTTATTTTTTAATTTTTTTATTGGAATTTTTTTTTTCTAGTTGTCTTTTGATTAGACTTTTGTTAACTTTTTATTTGTCTCTATTGAACCTATGTTGGATAAAATACTTTAACTATTGTCTATGCTAATGTTTTATTTGTTGACTTTATTAAAGATTATAAGACCCTTTGAAAATATTTTCTTAAGTATCCTTATCAAAATTTATCAAGACAAAAAATTAAACTATATTGATGTGTACTCTAATTATATATTCATTAGTTATTTGACAATAGATATCAATTCAAAATTTATTATAAATATTATTATAATATTAAAATAATCTTTGATAAATAAAGTATTTCAAGTATTTTATATTAATTAAATTGATAAAACAAATCAAAACAAAATTTTAAATTTTAATAATTTACACTTGTTTTAAATTAAAAATAAAAATTAACCACTTCTAAGACATGGAATGTGATTATTGCAGTGAGCAAAAGACATGGGTATCCCCACGAGGCAATCACACTATTTCATTAAATGCAAAAAATAGGCATTCAACCCAATCAGTTCACATTTGCTAGCATAGTCTCAGCTTGCACCAAAATGGGAGTTGTCAAACAAGGTACGAGTATCCATCAACACATAATGGAAGGGGGGTTTTTGTCAGAGATTATAATTGGAAATTCTCTGGCAGACATGTATACAAAATTTGGAATCATAGACAAAGCTCGTAAACTATTTGAAAAAATGCCTCAAAGAGATGTGTTCTCATGGTCTGCAATGGTTGCAAGATATGCACAAAATAGATTTGTTGGAAAAGCTCTAGAAACTTTCAAGCAAAAGCAATTGGCAAGTGTAAAGCCAAATTCCACAACATTTGCCACCATCCTCTCTTTGTGCCAAAATGGGAGCTTTGAACATGGCATAAACATCCATCAAAGCATAAAGGGTAGAAGAATTTTTTTAGAAGATGTAACTTGCAACTACCTTGATAGACATGTACGCAAAATGTGGAAGCATTGACAAGGCATGTGAACTATTTGACAAAATGCCTCAAAGAAATGCGGTTTCATGCAATGCCTTGATTGTGAGATATGCACAAAATGGGTTTGGTGAAAAGGCTCTAGAAACTTTCAAGCAAATGTAATTGGTAGGTGTAAATCCAAATTCCACAACACCAGCATCCTCTCTTCTTGTGCCAAAATGGTAGCTTTAGAGAAGCGTATGGACATCAATCAAAGCATAAAGAAAAGAGAAATATTGCACAAATGTTACAGATGTTGGAAAAATCAAGTGGTGCTTGTGGGGTAGTTGTTCCAGGTGAGATTGTTGGCCTTTATCGAGCATGGAAGAAATACGGTAGGGGTCATCCCACAAAGTTGGTTTACAATTTTTGGGAGATTCTAATTTTTGCTAAAATCACATATTTTTAGAAAATATAATTATTTAAACCTTAAAAAGTTCCATTTAAAGCATTCCAATTGAAGAGGGTTTGATCAAACTACCTTAGATCAAACCCCCTTGGATAGAACCCCACTAGTTTTAAACCATACCTATAACAGAGTCTCCTTTACACCTATCAAAATGCAAATAAAAAAACCACTTTTGATTTACCTTTTGGGGGATCAAATGAATTCATTTAAAATCTATTTTTTGTAAGTATGTAGTCCTTATTATAAGCTTCCAAAAAAGTATAACTTTAAATGAATTTAATTTTATTATTATATTTATTTTTTATTTCTTGTGAATGTAGGTTTTTCACCAAAAATCAAGCTCTCTATTCTGCACACGTGGAAAAATGGAAGATTATCAAAAAAATGAAAAATATGAGTGCACCAGATATTGAAGTCCTTGATCCAACAAAAAAAATGAATTTTGATACATACAAAAAAAGTTATGTGTTATACGGTCCGCCTATGTCTGAATTGTAATTGGTTTGACTTCGAAACTTGATTAAGAAAAAAATATTAAATAAAACACTATGAAACCAATTACTAGATAACATAGTTACAAATCTAAATTCGAAAAAAATAGATTTTTATCCTTCATGGAAAAAAAGTTGTGTTTTACGGTGAGTGTCACTCCTTAAAAATGGTGTTTACTAAAAAAACTAGTTTTCGAAGGAGATGGAAAAAGAAGTGCAATCTGATTCCAAAAATTTTGAAAAAAATATACTTAGAATCTATAGACAAAATGTCACAAATCACTAGTTTGTATCATTTTCAAATTCCTCACAGTTTAGCCGCTATAGGTGCCCGAAAGTGAAGATTCAGTTAGAAAAAAATAGTTCAATGTCCAGTTTGGCCAAAAATTGTAAACCAGTATTGTGGGATCACCTGTTACATATTTCAATGGAAGAGACTTGTCCTTCTTACAGCTCATCTTGCAGAGAGCTTTATTGTCTCTCCTTACCTTACATTTCAGATGAACAATTCAAAAGAAGTAATAGACTTACATCAAGAAAATTTATTTATTTCTTTAAGCTGCCATGGAAAAAGGTTGCTTGCTTGAATTTATGGAGACCCATTGGAAAATCCATTGCACACAGATTCATTCAATTAATAAAACAAAACCAAATCGAATCAATAAAGAAATGAAATAAGAACTCATTCAAAATATTCACATTTAGAGGGCTATCAATTGAATCCATACAGAGCCCATGAATAAAACATTAGAGTGTAGAAGAGAGCATGGTAAGCTATGGTGAAATTTTCTCTTATAGAGCTCATGATTGATAAATTTATGCCCATTCCACTACGGGCCGTTACAACCAAGATCAATTGTAATCTTTGGTGTTACCTTTAACCCTCTTCGTCTTGTCTTCCATTAACATTTTGTTGCTTACGACTACCATCATGTGCATGTCAATTTTTTCCTGAAGAGGTTTTGTTTACACCAGGTCTTTTTTGTGACTATAGGAAGCCTTTGTTAGGAAATATCACATTCAACCCACAATATTAATCTATTTCCTACATAACCCATGAGAGATAAACATGCATATAAGTAACCACAATGCATAGATCAAATAGACAAGCCACAAGATAACACAAGACATACCCTGGGAAAACCCTCAAGAGGGAAAAACCCAACCTCCAAAAGCATCCATACTCCATAATATTATTCAGTAATAAAGCAAATCGAGAGTTACAATGAATACCTCTAAAGCATCAAGCCTTCCAATGCATTCCCATGTACTCCTCATAAAGACTCAATAATGATAGCCAACCCACTCAGCGAACCTCAACCACTACACATACATATTTTCTTTTATAGACACAAGCTCACACAGAATACAACTAGTGGTAAGGTAAAATAATGTACCACAAAACCATGTGAATACAAAACCACTAACCTTGGGCGGGTGCATGGAGATGGGTAGCCAATTTGTGGACACTTTTTGAAAAAAAATTGAAAACTCATAGCGCGAGCACGTTATAACGCGCTTGCATTATGGCTTGGTGTGCCAAGCTTAAGGCTTGACCACAACAAGCCCATAATGCGAGCACGTTATAACATGCTCGTGTTATGACCTATTAAAACCAAAAAAAAAAAGGAAAATGAATTCATTTTTACTTGTGAATGTGTTTTTTTTGTTGCCCACGGCCAAAACCCCATTATTTTGTGCTCGCGTTCTAGGAGGAGCTATTTTGAGAATTTCTTCATCAACGGTTGTTGTTTCATCGCCAGGATGTCGCCACGTCGACGAGGAGGTGTGAGAGGTAAGGATTGTTTTCTTTTTGTTTTCAATTTTTTAGTTTTAGGTTGAATTTGTTAGTTTTAGGTTGTATTTGATATTTATTTTTTTGAATTTGTAAGAGATGCAAATAACCTGCAAACCCTTAAAATCCTTAACAAGCAAAGCAACAAAATCCTCAACAACAAAATCAACCACAACAACAACCTCCTCCACCAATCCCTCAACACCCTCCTGGCACTCAACAAAATTTAAAGAGTGAAATTGAGAACAATAAAAATCAAATTGAGGATTTAATCAGGAGGTTGAGCGATCCAAATGATTCAACTGCGGAAAGAATGACCCTGGCAACTTCATTGAAAGAAATGTTAAAAAATGTAGATTCAATTAGCAAACAAATAACTGGATGGCAAGATAGGAGGTAGGTGGCTAGGGCTTATTACACAGATAAATTATCATATAAAGATGTAAAGGATTTAAAAATTACAAAAGGTGATTTGTGCTCATTATTCACTGACCCACACACAAATCAAAATCTTACCCTCAATGTGAAGAGGTTTCCTATTCATTGGTGCCACCACCAATAGATTAGGAACTTTTTTATGATAGATGGTACATGGTTTTTGATTACCCACCATGCAACAATTGTGAAGTCCCACAGTATTTCCTTAGGAAACTATACTGTGAGTTCATATTGAACAAAATACAAAATTATTTTGATATGAGGGAGTCTAGGGGAGAGGTGGGGGGTCAGCTCGAGATAGACCCAGTGCACAGTCGGATCCTACATGGCAAGGGAGACAACCTCTCGCTAGGCCGCCTCATGAGCACGTCGTTATCCCTTCTATAGCGAAGGAGAGTGTTGATTTAGAGAAATTGCAGGTGATCAGCACTTTGACCAAGAGTGTCATCCAGCATGCCAGCCCTATTCTATAGCGCCATCCAGGGGAGTCTTCAAGTGGTGGCCTTCGAACCCATTTGTGTCAATCTTGCAAGGTGACTTGTTCATATGACCCCACCGATACTCAGGAGGCTACTATACAGGATCCGTCTGTAGCTATGGAGATGGAGAGGGAAGCTGACATTTTGCATGAGATGTATGGCATTGATACTCAGGTAAAAATTAGCATGTTCATTGAATTTAATTTATTAAATTTTGATTTTGAAATGCAAGATTAACTAATTTAGTTTTATGATTTTAATAAAATTGTAGGGTCACAATGTTGAGACTGGATACACCATCCCTACACCTGCTTATTTCTAAAATACACCTATCGATGGGGTATGTAACTAGTAAAAAATTATAAATTTATTGCATGTTAATAGCATTGTTTTACAAATGGTATTTTAATATGTGATTTTGGATGTTGAATAGGCTAATATTGGAGGTTTCGAGGGAACACCTCCCTATGCCAGTGGATTTACTCAAACCTACATGCAATTAATAGAATAAAAAGTTTAAATTTAATGAATTGTACTTAATAAATTTGTGTAGTTTATATTCATATCATTGATTATGTTGCATTGCACAGCATTCAAACTCAAAGCATTACTTCACATTCCATAACTAATAACTAGATGTTGATAGATTACAAAATTTCAACTACAATATAGTTGTTTAGAAAGTCAACATAAGCAGTGCTGCAATTACTTCACATAGCATAAGTAATAAGTCTAGGAGAAGCTTCCAATTGCATTCTCTTGTCATGACATTCCATGAGACCACTTTTTACTGCACTCGGCATCTTTTCAAATAGTTCACTGCCTTGTTTATGCTATGGATCCTTGGAAGGAATATACGAAAGAATAATAGTAAGCAATAGCATAGACAAGGCAATGAGTTGTTTGAAAAAATACCTCAAAGAAATGTGGTCTCATGGTGATGTCCATCACCATGAGACCCAATTTCTTTGAGGCACTTTTTCAAATAGCTCACCACCTTTTCTATGCTACCACATTTTCCATACATGTCTACCAAAGCATTTTATCAAACAATTCATTTCC